>QFDD01003355.1:0-22357 GCA_006871305.1 Vachellia collinsii | reverse complement strand
AATCCTTACATCTGACTTAACAGTACTATATATTAGATTATTATGTCAAGAAAAAAGGAAAATATTATTTTCTGTCAATATTAAGTTCATATTGGATTTGGAAACCAAATGAGAGTGATACTAACTTTCACATTCTGTGATTGATTCATTTGGTGCTGCAGTCTCCACCGTTTCGGTTAAGTTACCAAGGACTGGGAGAACCGTTGTGTTTTGCGGCATTTGGTCCTTTTGCTACTACTGCTTTTTATTTATTGCAGGGCAGTGAAAGGTTATTTCTCTCTTCACATGCATTGATACTTTCTAAATTTCATTGCCACTTCGGTTTTATGGTTCAAAGAGAGTTTTACATGAATTCCGTACACTAGATTAGGGTTTGTTTGAATTTGCTTATGATAAGCATGTTTATGCAATATGAGATGAAATTCTTATTATATACTTACCTCGTAAACAATAAAATCATGACAGAAAAGCCAAATTGGGGCTTCAAAAAGCCAATCCAAACAAGCACTAAGTTGATATTCACTTTTTAGTGGAATTCAGTTTATTTATGTAATTTCACAAATGAGCCTCATGATTTTGAAAAGAAATTGACCTTTATATATATATATATATATATAGATACACACACACAGATATATATTCAAGTATTTGGGGATTTCATAGCCTGATTTCTGATTCTATATAACTTTGATAGTGTGATGAACTGTTTACCCTTCACTGGAACAGTTCTTTCAGCATCAATCCTTGTAGGCTTCACAACAGCCCTAATTCTCTTTTGCAGTCACTTCCATCAGGTTACTTCCACTTCTGAATTGTTGTTGTTATCATTATTATTGATCCCTCTTATCTGTAACTGCAAGTTCCTGACTTTGCTTGTAAATGAATAATTTAAGGTGGAAGGTGACAAGGAAGTTGGAAAATTTTCACCTTTGGTAAACACATTTTGTTGGACAAAGCACTTTCTGTTGTTACTGATATTGATCTCAATAATAATGTGATCACATGTGAATCTATACATGATTTCTTTTTTCCTTTCTTTAATTTCTTTCTTTCATTTCAGGTCAGGCTTGGCACTAGCAAAGGTGCACAGATGGTGAAAGTGTCAGTCATAATGCTATATGCCCTTTTGGCTCTCTTTGGACTAAGTGGGGCGCTTCCTCTCACTTCTCTTGTATGTTCTTCTTATATACCTGTAGGCTCTCTTTGATTTGAATTACATAAAACTATCCTAAACTTGGAAGTATATACAAATAACCTCCTTAATCTTTGAAACTTAATGATAAACCCCCCCCCCTAAAACTTTTAAACCTATGCAGATAACCTCAAGTGATGAATTTTATACCCTTTTAAACTTTGATTTTGTATGTCTATAACCCCCTCAAACTTTGAATTATATGCAGATAAACCTTTTAAATTTTAAACCATTTGCAGGTAAATAATAAACAAGACTAATGGCATGGAAGTTACCTGCAGAATTATAAAAGTTCAGGGAGGTTTACCCTAAAGTTTCAAAACTTAAGGAGGTTATTTACATATGACATAATGTTCAGGGTGTTTTATATAATTTAGCCTTTTTCATATTCAGACTTACCTTCTTCATTTCATTCTATTTTGTGCACCAAACAAATCCTTAACGAAGGATTAACAACACCCATTTTTGACATGCTTATATATATATATATATATATATTATGTTAAAGTCATAATTAACTGGGCAGGTCTATTGATCAAGTGGTTCTCACACTTGGCCAACTTTCCCTACATCATTTCTGATTTGTGCCTTTCTTTTAGAGTACGGTGAGTATTAATTTGGGACAATGGGGCTTATAATTTTCTTTTGGTTGTTTGTGAGATCAGTTCCTCTGTGCTCTGACTGTTCCTATGGGAAGCCTAGTGGTTAGGTTTGTCCAAGACAACCACAAGGTAAAGGATCAGGACTGACTTTTGATGAATCTTTGGCAACATTAATTTATGATGTTTTTAACCTAATTAAGTTGCCTTTTTCTTTGGCACAGGACAAGCAAAAGATATTCATGGCTAAATACTTCTGTGTGAGGCTACATACCTTATTTGGAGCTGCTCTGGCTTCTGGATTGGTCCTGGCTAGAATGGTTGATAGAACCTTTGTTTCAAGGCCAATTCTAGTTTTGAGCTTTATCAAAAATTGAATAATTTGAACTTAGGATGCATTTTGGGGTATAGAGAAAGGATTGAAGTCAAGGAAAAGGGTGGAGGGATGTATTTTTTGTTGTATTTATTAGACATTAAATATTGTGCTGATGTTAAAGGTAAGAGTTAGATAACTAATTTTTAGATATTCAAAAAATTAGTTTAGTTAATTGTAGTTAAAAAATGTGCATTGGTTTCCCAAAATTACCCTTTGATCGTTTGTATTTGAAACCATCCTCTAGTGGAAGTCATATTTCAGTATGCTCTTAATGAATCAATTTTACTTTGGAAGTCATATTGACAAGTTCAAGAGAGTTTTCCTCTTAGCTATGGTAGTTCTTTTTGGTACAAAGCAATAATATCAAATTTTCCAAAGCTATGTTGATCTTAATTTAGGAATTTTACTTCAATCTTTAGTATGGATATTCAACGCATATGTTCTCACAATACAATTAAAATTTAAAAACTCTTAAGCATAAATGAAAACCAAAAAGATTACAAAGAATCCCTTAATTTAAGTGAATTTACAGAATTTTAAATAAATATATGATATAAGTTTTATCTTAATTTAGGTGAAAGTGTTTTTTAAATGATTATGAGGGTTTCTCGAACACTCACAGATCTTTCTTCTATGATTTTGTTCAGCTTTTGAACTGTATATTGAAATTAGATTACTATATTATTATAATTGAAATGTTAGAATTCAAAATTATCATAGAATTGATTAATACCCATTTTCTTTTCTTTTGTTTTCCCTTTTTTTGCCAATAATACCATTTTCATTAATAATAAATGGAGTACAATGTCCAATAAATAGGAAATTTCTCTAGGACATGTGTATGGTGATCATAAATTCACAATTGAACAATTACAGCCAAACAAGAAGAAAGAAAACTCAAATACAACACATTATATAGAGAAACTAATATATATATATATATAATTGAATATTAAAACTTAAAAATGGGACTAATTATATTTATTATAATTAAAAATTTTCAATTCTACCAATTCAAGATGCGTAGGTTTGTAGAACTTTATTTTTTAAGTGTTTTCTAAACAAATATAGTTAAAGGTTTTTTACCTTTTAGTTCATACCAAAGAAACACTTCCATTATAGGTATTAAAATGTAAATTTTATTTTTTTTAATTGTATAGAATTCATAATAATAAATGAGAACCATGAAATTTAATAATAAAACAATAATATCGCCATATTTATTTATTTGCTTTCATATTTAATTGTTTTATGATGGACACATTTCCGACCCTTGGACGCCCTATTTAGCTATTTCCCGCCAAAATCCATCATCGTCCTCACACCGACCACTGCTTCTTGACGCGATCAACCATGGACGTCGGCGACGACATCAACGATCCCAGTTACTGGGAAAAGCCTATGGCGAGTTTTCTTATACGTAACCACTCTGACCAGCTCCGTTGCATTGCATCTTCTCCAGATTCCAAGCTTCATTACCCTCTCTTCGTCGAGTAAGCTACCCTCACCTCCTATGAACTCTATGTTTCTTTTTTATCACTTCATCACTTCATTTTATAAGTTCCTGCATCCGAAATTGAAATATTTTTGCGCTCATAAGTTTCGCAGAATTGATGGATGATGACCCTCATCTTGCCCACCTTATCTTCACCGAACCCGCTACATATTTACAAATATTCGACCAGGCTGCTGTTTGGGCTCATGTCAGCTAGCTCCGATCAGAATTTTCTCAGTCGTGAATTTTTCTTCCTTCTTTTTTAAGTCGTGGAAGGAGAGGAGAGGGAAATTGACTCGGATTTGTTTTCTGTGGTACCTAGAAAGTCATATTGGGAGATTCGGAAGCAGAGAAGAAATGGGTTGAGAAAAATACAATTCATGTCCGCATTAATACAAGTGGCTCTCCACTTGAATGCCCAGGTTTGCTTCTTTCAAATCGTCAAGTTTGTTTGAACCATTCACTCACTTTTGCTGGATAGCTGTTTTCGAGAATCCCGATTAACTAACCCATCAGAATATTGATGAACCTTTCTCAAGGACGTCTATGAATTTATTTGTTTTCTATCGTGGTTCATTCCCTTACAAAATATGACTAGCGAATTCTCTTATATATCTTCGAAAGGCTCATCCTGGGCTACATTCTTCCTTTGGTTGATGTTTCTTGTTTATTCTTCTGCATTTTCTTACCTCCAATTGTTCATTGTTTTGTGTGTTTTGATGCAATTTAGAGTCTTTTCCGAGCATAGGACGCATTAGAGTGAAGCACAGGGGGATTCTTCTAACTTTGAAAGGGACAGTAATCAGGTCTGGAGCAATAAAGATGCATGAAGGAGAGAGGGAGTACATGTGCCTAAAGTGCAAGAAGAGGTATGACCTGTACTTGATTATTGCAGGGTGTATTAAAAGCATGAACACATCTTATATAGTTTAAAACTCTTGTATAATTATTTCCTTCTTATGATTTTAAATTGGTTGGCTTGCCATCTTTCAATTATATAAAATTTAGAGGAAGCTATTACCAGGAAAAAAAAAATTAGAGGAAGCTACATCCCCCCAGGTGAAATAAGACTTAAAATCATAAAATTGGTGCTTAAACCTTAAAATGTAACAAAATACCTCCTGAAATTTGGTCTGAAATAAAAACATGATAACTTGAAAATTAACTAGAAGAGGTTGCTTCCTTGTTTCAGTAATTTTCATTGACATCAGATAAGATCTGTTCATGTGTGTGTGACAACATGTGAGAATTACGTGGCCTCTTGAAATTAATTATAATTGCGATAAATTTTTCATTTGTTTAAAGAGGCTACATCATAAATTTTAAAGTTTGCATACCGATTTTGTTGAAGGGGGGCAGGATGTCATTTTACCCAAAAATTTATTGATAGGCTGGCATCAAATGTCTCAATTTGAAATCATCCAAAGCTTTTCATTGATTACACATTGCTATTACATGTGTTACATTACATTTTTCATGTTTTTATCACTAAATTTTGAGGAAGATTTCTGTTTTATGCCCATGATGCCAGATGTTCATTTTTTTTTTATTATCAGCTGACAATATATGTGTTCAGCTTCCTAGTTTATCCAGAGTTGGAAGCACGAAACTTCATAACGCTGCCTTCAATTTGCCAAGTTCGGGTACCTTCTCTTGGCTAAAGTCTGTCTTGCATATTTTTCTATACCATTTTGTGTATCTAAAATTAGTATGGTTTTTTACAGCTTTTAAAATCATGATGTTTGGTCTTACATTAAAATGAAATATTATCAAACTATTGCAATTAGAATTCTCCTGTAACCCATGAATTTTCTTGTAACAATGTCCTAAATTGTAGCTCAAAATATGCACAGCTGCACACAGTAAGCTATTTTTTCTTTTTTCTTTTACTTTTGCACCTTTTATTATGTTTTCAATGAATTCATTCATTCATTTAATTTTTGTTACTGTATGATTCATTTATTGCTATCTGACCTTACTTGAATTTGAAGTTCTCTTATTTGGTTGTTCTGCTGTTATTGTTATAGTTTATTTCCCTCTTTTTTGACCCTGAATGAATATTAGTTATTTGTTGTTGTTCATATTGGCAGGGGTCTAAGCCCTGTGGAGGAACAAAATTCCAATATGTAGATAATACCATAGTATGCCATGATTATCAAGAGATTAAAATCCAAGAAAGCACACAGGTTCTTGGTGTTGGGGTGATTCCTCGTTCAATTCTTGTCATCTTGAAGGATGACCTTGTTGACGTTGTTAAAGCTGGAGGTATCTGCATTTTTTCGTTCTCATAGTAAATTTTTTGTTCTCTTGAAAATGATTGTATTACATACAAGAGAGAACTTTATTCAAAGGAGCCTTGATTAATCGATGAAAGGCATTATTGTCTGATACAGGACTCAATGTAAGATTCTAATGGTCTATATGATTAGGTGGTCTATGACAGGATTGACGATTAAAACAGTTGAAAAAAATTTACTTTTGTCGCTTAGTAGTTGTAAACTTCTGAGCAGCAGTTGTCTAAAAGATTGATGCTCAATTGTGATAAGGTAAAGCAGCATTACTAAAGAACATTGACAAGTGATTTTTCCTAATCCTAAGAAAAGAAATATATAGCTAGAATTTCATTTTAAAGTCACATAATATGTGTTAGTAGGGTGTCTTCATGTTACTTATGAACTCATGAATGCAGTAATAGTTCCGGATTCCTTTTTTATCTTGCAGATGATGTAATTGTTACTGGGGTCTTGACAGCAAAATGGACATCAGAAGTCAAAGATGTGCGATGTGACCTTGATCCTGTACTAATAGCCAACCATGTAAGGTGAAAAGAGAATTTCTTTTTAACTGTGTTTGATGATCGGTTAAAATATAAATCTTCCTGCTGTTTGGAATTTGTCAGTAATGCTATTATTTTCAGTCAAATACAAAATCTATAATTACATAGTCCTAGGCCTTTCTGCATTATGCATCAACTATCTAGTTATATATAAGGTTGCAACACCAACCTAAGCACGAGCTTTAAGTCTAAGACAGGATTATTATTTTTTTCTTTTTTTTCCCCTCTGTGGGTTTGAGTGATTAGGGTGTTGTCTCTTTGAAGGGATTGGAGTTCTCTCTTGAGATGAAGAGTTAAATTGTTTACTTTTGTTATTTTTTTTTTTGTTGGGTTTGTGGTGGATTTCTTATCCTCTATTTCTGCATCGTATTTGTATTCTCTCTTACCATAAATTGATTTTTCATCGTAAAAAAATTAAAGGAAAAGAACAGCTTAATCATTAACATATCTGCTTCTCTCTTTGTTTCCAGGAGAACAAATGAACTGAAGTCAGAAATTGATATTCCTGATGATGTTGTTGAGAAATTCAAACAGTTTTGGATCCATTTTAAGGATTGTCCTTTGAAAGGTGGTATTGTGATTGAGAAATCTTTGTTTGATATTATATCTATAATCTGAATTTTTTCTATAAACCTGTGCAGTATGTTTCTTCCAATATTATTTTATATTATCTATCAGCAATAGAACTACAGGTCAAGGGGTAGCCATGTTAATCCTCCACCCCTTTAAATCGTGCTAACAGCTATAAAACTTTACTGAGAGTTTCTGAATTGCATTTTAGATATGAACTTAAAAGCCGTTTCAAATTGATCCAGGGAGGAATGCTATTTTGCGAGGAATTTGCCCACAAGTATTTGGACTCTTCACTGTCAAGCTGGCAGGTAAATAGTCAGTCAAACTGGCAAATATTTAAATCACACATTTATGCTCAAAGAAATCCTTATAAACCAGTTTAGTTTTGAGTTATATTCTTCATCCAGGATTTTTGAGTTACCCTGTCTATTTTATTATAGTGGATATACTTATAAAATATATCTACAATGGGATCCCTTGATGTTATTATTCTTAAAGTTATGGGCATAAGAGAAATTTGGACAGAAGATGCATGATGTATGGTGGCAAAAGTGTAAATTTATTGAGAGTGAGAAGAACAACAAATTTAGATTATTAAGAATGGTGAAATGGAAATATGTACGAATAGCAATTTCAGTATCTGATGTCAGCGTATTCCCTACTGACATTAAGGTAATGCATGAAAATGCAAAGTATTCACTTATTTTGTTTTTCCATTTAGTTGCATTGACACTAGTTGGAGGTGTGCAACATGTCCATGTGTCTGGAACAAAAGTACGAGGGGAACCCCACTTACTCTTGGTTGGTGATCCTGGTATGAGATCCATCCCCACCCTCACTACGTTATTACTGCTATTGCTATTGCTGTTTGGAATTTATCAGTCGCTTTAACTAACTTGCATTTTTTATGTAAACATATTAAATTGTAAGTTTCTGTGGCATCATAGTGATTTTATGTCATGCAATGAAATTGCTGCAAATATTGGATGATTTACTACTATCCTCTGACACGAATATGCATTCCGTCAGATGCAATTATTTGTTAATTTACTATTTATTATATATGCGTATCTTAAACAATTTCATTGTAACTTAATACTAAGTTTTCCACATCTTCAACTGTATGTTCACTTTCCTTGTCTATACTCATTATGAATTTAAAACAAAAGGTTTAATCGAAAATTTCTCTTTCACTCATTGCCATGTTTTGAATTATGCAGGCACAGGGAAATCTCAATTTTTGAAATTTGCAGCAAAATTAAGCAATAGATCTGTAGTTACCACTGGCATGGGAAGCACCAGTGCTGGATTGACTGTTACTGCAGTGAAAGATGGAGGTAAGTTTTCTTATAGTTTACCTAACTTGTGTTGGAATTTGTTCTAATACTTCTTTCCATTCCTCATGAGTATTAATAGTCCTGGTGAAGTTCTCCATGTCATTCAGTGTGTTTGTGTTCCAAGTTACAACTTGTTATATTAGTTAAGAGAATTGCTAGGCTTTATAATTTTTCATTGTTGTTTTTCTTGGTTATATATGCTTTTGAGATTTCTGGCATGTTTGAGAAAACTTTTTTCTTATGTTATTTATGATCGTTCAATAAAATTATCACAGTAACGATTTTAAGTTGCAAGCCATCAATTTAAGTGGACTTCAGTTGTATGATACATAAAACCCGTCCAATTTACTTGAATGCAAATTTTAGTATGCATAAATCTAATTAGAATAGTAGCATTCTTTATTCATTGCAAGGCTAACTTCATTGAATGTCTAGGAGAATGGATGTTGGAAGCGGGAGCCCTTGTTCTGGCAGATGGTGGCTTGTGTTGCATAGATGAATTTGATAGGTAAGCTTTTTGCAGCAGTGTCCATGTTTTCTTGATGCTTCCTGAGTTGGTAGTATACTAATATCGATTCATCGACTAATTTACTTACAATGCTTCTTTGTTTGGAATTATTGTTTCGGTTCTCAAGAGTCACTTTTTTGTCATGGAGGGTTCTTTGTTGAAATGAACTAATACTTTTTAAAATGGTTCGTTGGCCCAAGTCTGTCATGTCAGACTTGGTTCCCACGATGGTCATGCGTAGGTGATAGTTCCTGCGACAATTCAATTTTCATAATGCCGTTTCTGCGCTGATAACACTTGCTCCGTCATACTGAAAGAACTAACAAATAGTCATGCTAGACTGCTGAAGCTCCATGGATATGACATACATAGCGTAGTTGTACTAAGGACAACCCAACAAAACGATTACAAACAAGCCAATTTGAGGATATTACAATCTCTCTTCCTCAAGACTAACCAACTAGTTCACATATTCTTCAATGGAGCCATGAAGTTGATGTGGGAACCTTTGAAATATGGATTAACTGCTACATGTCCCTGTTGATCGTATTTATGTGACCTGTTTTAATTCCGATCAAGCTGCATGGCTTGTTTTTTATTTGCAAAGAGGAGTTGGAGTTGCTCTGAGGTTCCTGGACGTTGCTAGATTGAGAAGTCATTAAAGAGACTTAGCTGAATCAGGATTATGCTAAAAAATTATTTTAAATAAGTTGGAGTCTATTTAAGTTAAAAAGTTATTTCAAATCCAGTTGGGAAACTAATGGTGCGTTTTATTTTATATTTTAAATCTTCAAATCTGAAGTTGCTTTCTTTTAGTTTCAGTTTCTTTTTCCTTAAGATTGCTGCTTTAGTTTTTGCTCTATATAAAGTATTTTGCTTTTCTTCAAATCTTGTGCACTGAGATACAGTCTGATTAGAAAACTTTGAAATCTCAACTGCATTGAAGTGTCTTGTATGTTCAAAAAGGCCTCATTACTACAAACATTTATTTTTTATAGATTTCCATCACTTTGCAACTTCATTAATCCAAGCAAACTGGTGGTAGTTCTCATCTGATGCTTTAGTAATTAGTTTAAATTCCGACAACCTTAAAACCTGAATATATTATATGATTCCCTAGCATGTTAGCATTTATTATGAAACTGAGATTGATTTTTGTTTGCCAGTATGAGGGAACATGACAGAGCAACCATACATGAAGCCATGGAGCAGCAGACCATAAGTGTTGCCAAGGTATAAGATTGATTACATTCATGATAAATTTGGCTTTTTCCAAGGTTCTAGTACCGTCTATTACAATGCTTGGTGGTTATACAGTTTTGTTTTCGTGGAGCAAATGGTTGGTTATACAAGTTAAACTGTGAAAACATCAGATTCGAATGACCCGCTTCATCTTGTTAATCTGTGGTAATCTGCTCAAATGTGTGGGAGATTGATGATAAAGCCTACTTTTCTTAAGATAAAAACTAATGGGTGAAACCTTATTTCGGTCCCCTTTAAGTATCGTATGTCATTGGATTGTGAACTCACGAACAGTTCAATTCATATACAACCATCCAAGCATGAAATAAAGGGAACGCTTAATCTAAAGTGTCTTTCATATTTCTAGTTGTACTAACAAACGCCTTAGACTTGACGTCTTAGATAATTCATGGATGACACTTACCAAAACGTCATTTGAAATAAAAATGAATGCTTTTCTGTTTAAAGACTAATTTTGGTGCTCACTTTGGATAATTGAAAGACCCGATTGGTCCATTAGACAGATGGAACCTAAAATATGACTATCTTTAACAGAAGTAGTGGCATGTTATAAATGGTATCCAACTATTTCTATCATTGCCATGGGTAGCTGAGTTAATCATGTCTTTGTGTCAGCTATTTAGTGTACTCGTTATCTGTTTGGAATTTATTTTCATTTCATCTTGAATGTTGGTGCTTTGTTTGAAGTATGGCTGCTGATTAATTCTCTCACTCTTTCTCTTGCTTGATTTGGCCAGGCTGGTCTTGTAACAACACTCAGTACCCGAACAACAGTGTTTGGTGCTACAAATCCTAAGGGACATTATGATCCCGATCAACGTATCACTCCAACCGGACTATGTAGTAGTTCGAAATTATTTTGAATTGAAGTCAAATCTTTGTGCGCAGCTACTCTTTTGAATCACTTAGGACTGAAGGAATATACCATAGGCCACTGTCCTTTAATTTAAACTCAGCATATACTTCATTCAATTCTGGGTTATGCTCCTACATGCATTCTATAAATGCTGCTTAATTTACTATCCAATTTAGTGGTTGTCTTGCTTAACCCAAGTTAGCTCTATCTGTCAACACAACACTCTCTGGTCCTTTATTAAGCAGGTTTGATATAGTCCTTGTGCTCTTGGATACAAAGAATCCTGAATGGGATGCGGTAGTTTCATCTCATATTCTTAATGAGGTAATATGAATCTAAGTATTATGCATGCAGTTTATTATGATTGCAAAATATAATACTTGCTTGAAAACTGGTATCCAGGCAGAACCAGATAGAACGAGGCATGATGAAGATCTAGCAGATATCTGGCCTCTTTCTACGCTCAAGAGGTAAAGTATCTTCCAAAATACATGACACCAAAAGAAAATGATTATTAGAAAATACAGGACAAAAGGTGTGAATGATGTCTCAAGCTAAGATGCTACTAACGTCTTGATGATTGTTGAGAGCTTCCGACAAATAAATAACCGAGAATCTCAATTCATTTTTTCCATGTGACTTCAACCTTGTACTGAAGCTAATAAACTCCCAAAAGTAATACTGAAGGTATTAAGTCAAACCATGTAAGAGAAACAAAAGTGGCCAAATAGTGTGAAATGTGCAAATTGCCAACAGAACCACGTCTCAAGTGAAATCTGATCCTCACTGCACTTAATAATTTAAATCTTGACATGTAAGAGATGCTTGGTAGGTTATAATAATGAAGAAAACTTACAGGTATATTCACTACGTTAAAGAAATCTTCAAACCAGTCCTTACAAGAGAGGCCGAGACAGTCATCTCCACTTACTATCAGCTACAAAGGAAATCTGGAACTCATAATGCAGGTTTGAAGTAGAGACATGTTTTGAGAAACCGTTGAGTAGTTAAATCAATTCTTGTTGGCTTAATTAGTTGCAATGTAGCTAGGACAACTGTTCGCATGCTGGAAAGCTTGGTTCGCCTAGCTCAAGGTATGTTGTTGAGTACTGACATTGAAAGTGAGACTCAAATTGTTAACTTCTCTTTTCCCTCGTATGTTTTGACTCCTATTCATAGCCCATGCAAGGTTGATGTTCAGAAATGAGGTGACCCGATTAGATGCCATCACAGCTATTTTGTGCATAGAATCTTCAATGACTACCTCTGCTATAGTGGATTGCATTGGTAATGCTCTGCATTCCAATTTTACTGAAAACCCGGATGAGGAATGTATCCTTGCTAGCTTTCTTTGCAAAATCGTTTGACATTAACAATTTTAATTTGTTTATAGTCTTGCCCCCAAAAAACACAAAATTTGAATAATAAGTAGTTCACATAATGTTCTTTGCCCTCCTAAATTGATGTGTTCTTGTTTAGCTAGTATTTACTTTGCCTATGCTGAAAGACATTCAGCTGCTTTGAAAACTGTGAGGGAGCAGAGGTTGTGGGTTTGACAACCTAAAGATGCGTATCGTTTATCAATTTGAATGTCGGAAGTTTTAGGTTCAGTTTTTCTATTGCTTTTCATTGGAACCCCAGCTGATTGAAGAATTCAGGAGCGACCACATTTGATCCAAAAAAAGAAAAAAGACTGCTAATATTAGTCTGCTTGATGGAACTTCTTTTGTTGCCCTTCTTAATTACGACCTGGTAATGTTTTTTCTTTTCGGTTATATATTTCTCAATACGTCGAATATTTTTTATTTGCACTTTTTAGATGTGCCATGCTAAAATTTTAAGGAATCATTGTGACAAAAGTGAAGGTGCAAGCCAATCATCTCTTTGTATATATGTATCTAAGAATGGCTTTAACCCATTACTGGAATTGCTGGAGAAAGAACAATATATTTAATGGTGCTCATACATGTACAAATTGAAATGCATGCTGCGAGTTCTGTATCATATTGTAATTTACCTTGCTTCAACTAGATGCAGATTCTTAACTGCATGGAAAAACAGATACCAAACAGGAGAGGATGATACTAGAAAAATTGGGCATTGAAGAATCCCCTGATATTAACATAATAGAAGGCTGAAAACCAAGATACAAGAGCAGGTTCTAAGATAATTAAAGATCAAATCACAAAAAGTACTACTACATGGTTGATTGTGCAGTTTTCACTCCAAAACAAGACTGTATTTACAGTGGGTAACCCCACAGCTTTAGCACTTGAGATGAAACCGCATGCCCTTCCTATAACCATCAATTATAGATGATTTGTCAATTTTTCTATCTTCAAGTTCTGTTTGTAGTCTAGCCTATTTGTTTGAAGTGTAATTATAGTGTAACTGCTGGCTTGGATTGAGACATCTGGGCAGGTTGTTTAATGATGATTTTGTTCTTGAGCAATCATTTTCTAAACTAGCTGACTTTTTATGATATATATTACTTAAGCTTCCTTTTGGAGAAGAAATGGGAAAAACATAAGTGGGTTAGTTTGTGTGTGTAGCTGGAATATGCATTTGTCCATGTGACTGGCATTTCTTGTTCCACTTTAGGGTAAACCTTGAAACTACATCAGAAACTCAATCTACTTTCAGAATTAGGATTGCAATTCAAATTTGACACTCTTGACACTTCTACAGACAAAAATTTGTAGTTCAACCAACAGATAAACCTTTCGTTTTTTTTAACTGTGGTAGATAAACCTTCTGTCGTCATTAATTTGCAAGTTCAAGATATCAAGTTCGCTTCAATTTCACAGAGTAAAATTGATTCCCCGTGGGTGCTTTCAAGAAACTCACAGGCCACAATCACAATATGTTCCCACCGAAAGAATTATTCAAGGGTGACCGTAAATAAGCTTAAGGATTAATGGAAAACTAAAACTAACAAGTTAATAACTGTTGAAAGCAGGAATTTTTTATGATGAAGTGCTTAGCTCAGCTGTCTCTCCTCAGAAGACTGTTGCTTTTGGCCGGGAAGTGAGTCATATTGCGACCGGAAAAACTTCAGTTTTCCTTTCTAGCATGCAAATGAAACATCAATACAAGCCCAAAAATTTCCACCAGAAAGAGCCAACTACTCCCCAGATGATAGCATTAACAAATGCCATAACTAAACCCATTTTGAATATATCAGGAAGATCTACATAGCCAGCTGTCAGAAAAAAATAAGGCATCATCAGCCGCCTTTGTTGAACTTATTGTCTAAATGACGAAGTAAAAGAGACATGATGAATATCAGACAAGCTTTACCAGACAGTCTAAAGTTTACATGTAGCAACTAGAATCATATTCATGTAAAAGAATTAAGATATCATCAGCCGCGATTGTTGAACATATCTTTTCAATGACAATGTAAAAGAGTTCTATGAGAAACATCAGATAAGCCTTCTCAGACAGTCTCTATTACATGTTGCAGCTAGAATTACAAGAAACTAATGAAAACTCAGCCTCTTCAAAGATTGTTTTGGTTTTATTGAGCTGGTTAACTGGTAATATTTATTTATTCCCTTTATTTGGGAAGGCTTTCCATTAAATCTCCTAGAAGACCTTGGAAGCTCAACTGGAAGTCCTTAATCACCCTGCCTCTCTAATAATAAATCCCACACAAACAAATGGCTTCAGTGAAACCTTTCCTTTCCATCCCCAAAAATCCTCTCAAAACACATCTAAGATTCTAGAAGCCCCCCCCCCCCGGGGAAAAGAAAGAAAAGAAGAAAGAAAGGGTATTGGGAGAAGAGAGGGGAGAACAGGATAATAATGCATCAAGAAAAGATTGATATGAGGTTTACCACTGGGATAGATATCATGCACTGGAACCAGGAGTAAAAAGGATTGAATTTCCCCAAAAAAAAAAAAAATCATTGGAGCAATGGGCATACCTCCAAAGTATACAGCAGCTTGACCACTACTGTAGTGTGTTATTGCACCAAAAAGATTAGTATTATAACCGAGTAGAAGTGCAGCCAAAACACTAGGTACACCAGCTGCTCTGTGCATGGCCAGAAATGCAGAATACAAAGCCCCCACATGTCCGGTCTGACTTGCGAAAAGGTAGTGAATGAAGAAATAAGCTGCCTGAAGAACTAGCAGAGAAGCAGGCCAGCTCAAAGACAAAGACCGAAGGGAGTTGGCTACACAATCAGACATCCAGTTCACGATACCAAGATTTGTCAACTGGCCAGCCATGCCTACTAGAATGGCAAACCAAGCCAAGGTATCCCAAGCAGACTTTTCATTCAAGCAGTCATTCCAGTCAAGAACTCCTAGAACAAGGAGTATTGACAAGCCAATCATTGCAGCTACGGCGCTTGCAATTCCAAGGGTGTCTCTGCATCACCAAGAAATATTAATTGGATAAATTGCTCCATATGAAAGATTACCATGAAGATGTAATCAGTGAGCTTTCCTAAAATCATCAATGATGGATGTAATTGACTAAACTCCACCAAGTCAACACATAAAGACACACACACACAGATAAGTTTCATCAATTGCCATTAACCACATGACTCACCCAAAGATCCATAAAGAGACCGCAAGAAGCATTGTACCAACCATAATCCATTCATTCCGTGTGACAGGACCCATGCTTTCCAATTTCTTTGCAGCCATGGCTGGCGCTTCTGGTGTATCTTTAATTTCAGGCGGATAAAGCTTGTATAAAATCAATGGTGTGGCAAGAAGAGAAAGCAATGCAGGTAAACTAGCTGCCTTAAACCATGAAACCCAAGGGTTCGAGACTATCACCCCCAGTTCCTCTGCTAATTTGATACACAGTAAGTTTTGAGCTGCAGCAGTCAGGAAAAGAGCACTAGAATTACCAGCAGACTGTCACAGATAACGGCAATGCAAAAGTTACTTCCTTATTGCATGATAACAATGTTCAAACAAGGAACAACACTCAGGAAGCTGAGAAGCTGGCAACACAAGAACCTACAATGATCATTTCTAATAATAACATCCAACAATAATAGACATATACAAGGCTGACAACCCATTAGTGAAAGGAACAAGCGGAAACAAACAATCCAAGAAATAAACTTAAAATCATCCAACAAAAAAGAAGTCCCGAAGATGCTGCACAATTGCCAAATTCTAAAATAAATGAATCCAGGAAATCTTCTGAAGTCAGACCCCAATGCCCAGCTGAATTTCACAAATCTCAAATGTCAACCCTTTTTTCCTCGTTCAAAATTAAAAATCACCAAAAATTAAAAAAAAAATCATTTAAAAAACTTCAGGCCACAAATCTTAATCTTTTTATTTTCCTTGTAGATTTAGGAATAGCAGTGTAGCAGGGAAACCAGCGAAAAACTGCAGAAAGAATCCAATCATAACCGCTGTAGTTCTTCCTATTTTTACATAAGGTTAATATTAAAGCGACACCACTATAAAATCCATAAGAGACAGGCTTGTAGATTAAATAATGCCCCACAAGAGTAAAACACTCAGTTCTGGCCAATCAGCTATATGATGGCATTATTTTATGCTCAGCCCCAAAACCAAAGATCTATACTTGTTATTGCCTTATAGAGATTTTTTTTTTTTTTAAGCAAGACTTTAGAAAACTGAAAACCAACCTGAAATTGTGTCTGAACGAGGTAAGACCCGAGCTTCTTAGCCGAAGGGTGATCCGGCTGACTCCCGGCCGACAGCGACAGCGACTTAATAATAGGCAAGAACACCCCGCCGGCCCTCGCGGTGGTGCTCGGCATCGCCGGCGCAATCAGCGCCTCGCTGAACGTCAACCCATAAGACAACCCCAAGGTACTCTTCCCCAACCACTTCACAAAGTACGTCGCGATCCTATCCCCCAACCCAGTCTTCACGAATCCACGAGCGAAGAAGAAGGAGATCACAATCAGCCAGATCACCTCGTTCGTGAACGCGCTGAAAGCTGCCGAGAAAGTCAGAGTTTTGGTGACAATGGAAACCGTGAGACCCAAAAAAGCCCAGGCCCCAACAGGCAATGGACTCAAAACCAGCCCCGCAATAGTCGACAAGAAAATTGAGAGCAATTGCCAAGCTTGAGCAGTGACTTCAACTGGTCTGGGAACTAAAAAGCGAACGGCGAGACCAATACCAATGGAAATGATCAAAGGAATGAGCTTTGCGCCTTGTGTAGCAGGTGGCGGCGGAGCAGACGTAGAAGAAGAAGAAGAAGCAGAAGCTTGAATTGGCTTGTGGGCTATGCGAGGCTTAGGGGTAGGAGTGATAGAGAAAGAAGATTTAGAAGGAAGGGGAAGAGAGAAACGAGAGACAGGTGATCTGAGAGATGGTAGTGAATGGGATTGGAAAGTGGGGTTCCATGGAATAGAGAATTGAGCATTGGAAATGGGGCGAGAACGTTGGCGGAGCAAAGAGGTGCGACAGGGGAGAGATAAGGGGGTTGAGGTGGAGAGCGAGTGCAAAGCATAGCTCTCCATTTGCAGAGCAAGAGCGGAGCTTGCTCGAAGAAGAAGATGGGGGAATGTGAATCTGTCAATTACTGAATTGTGACGGAGAAATTGAGCGGAGAATCCATTTGTGTGATGTGAGTTCGGTATTAACAAAGTGTGGACACTGGCCTATGTTGCTTTGTGCGTGTCCCTTGCCGGGGTGGGGGCAGATTATTCATTGGTGATATGTCCTCATGAGATTCAGACACTCGAAAGAATAAAAAAAAAAAAAGAATTTTGGTTTGATTCTTTTTTATACAAATTTTGGTCTGATTATATAAATAAAAGACATAATTCTTTTTCATATGCTATGTAATCATTATTTTTTATAATATTCCTATCTGTAGAGGGCCTATTTGGAATACTACTCCATCAACACGTTCACGTAAATTAAAATAAAATGTATCTCACATATTTATTTCATAGATAATAAATTACATTAAAAATTAACTTTCACTGTAGACATGTTTAGATTAATGATAAAACTATTTTTTGAAAGTGTTATACAGTCTACATAGTAAGTATATAAAATAAATTTTATCTTAATTTACGTTAAATTGTTATGTAACGTTAAGGTAAATAAGCCCTGGGTTATTGTTCTCTGTGAGCGTTGAATGTATGGATATTTTTCAAAAAAGGTTGTTACACATTCTTTACATATTAATGTCAAATAATCAATTTAATTACTTTTTTTTAATTCTAAAAATGAGTAATAAGGATCTTATATTTATTATATATATTAAAATTTTTAGTATAATTGTTATATATTGAATTTTGTGTGTACACATGTGTATAACTAATTTGTTAATTGTATTTTTTTTCAATGACAAACTGTGTATATTTTCATTTTTTTTCTTCCTTTTTTTATCATTTTGTACCTCATTAGCAATGTGCTGATATATGTCCTTTTCAGTTTTCTATTATTTTTAGCCAATCGCTTATTTGAAAAGATCTTTTTTTTGTTTTCTTTTTTTACTTATCAATTCAATCACTATGATCTGAAAATGGGAAACACATCATGGTCAAAAAAGAAAAATGGAAAAACAGACAGATCCTTGGAAATTGATATTTGTTTCTCTTATTTTGTTTCTTAAGAAGATAAAGGGATCTAAATGGAACACAAAAATGCCCTTTGAAAATTGTAATTTGAATAACCGACGAAGAAGCTGTTTTTGTATTAAAAAAAAAGTATTTATCTTTTATCTATTAAAATAAATAAAAGGAATGAATTGATTTTCAATGATAATTCTTTTTAATTACCGGCAATTTAAAATGGAAATAGAAACAATCGTTTGTAATATTTTTTGTTGTGATATACAAAAGCAACATAAAATTGTTATTGAAAATAAACACATATTTTCCTTCTTCTTCTTTTTAGATACCGAAGTAATCAAATTCGATACATTATCAAAGTATTAAACATAATCACCTCTCTTATAATAAGGATTCAAACATTAAACTGTCACTTTGTAATGGATTAACCTATTTTGTTAGATGAAACTCGTTTTGGTAATACAGATTTTATTTTTAACAGGACACATGTATTATTTTATCATTTTCAGTTTATTATAGTATTTTTAAAGAGACTGATAGAGTTTCAAGACAAGACTCAATAAATATTTTACTTTGTGATAACTCCTCCAAGAGTCCAACCTTAGTTGACATTTTCATGTTTCCTGATAGCCTATAAATTTCCTTAATTTTTTTTTAAATTAAAATTTGTTATAATGTTTAGGTTTAGATTTTGATATCAAGGTTGATTCATGATAGATATTCATTCCACCTAGAACTAGAAGATTACTTCATAGTTTATATGGGTTTCAACCACTAATAGTTGGGTCGTTATCACAAATACTAAATTAGCCTTTGATTATGAGAATTTTTTAAAAAAAATAAAAGAGCCCATTGAGATGGTTTAAAAAATATTCAATCATTTAATTATTTATGTCAACTCATGTATTCGGTGGACATTTGAATTTTTATTTATTATATTATGAAGGATTTACTTGTTTCACCATACCAATTTCTATTGTTAAAATGCACAATTTTTTTTTTTCAACTGTAAGTATCATCCTATTGAAAGAAATTATATTTAAGACACTGAAAGATATTAAATATAGACACATTCTTCAATAAAAATTTGAATATTTGAATTTAGATTTTTTACATTGTGAGGGACTGACTCATTTTATTATATCAATGTCTGTTGGTAAAACGCACAATTTTTTCAGAGTATAAGCATCATCCTATTGAAAAAAAATTATATTCAAAATACTGTTAGATGCTACATATGGATACATTCCTTGATAGAAATTTGAATAATGATTTGCCTCATTAATAGGAGACGAGCTACTTAAACCAGTCTAAGTGAATGTTTGGTAAACTTGCAAAACCATGATTTTGAAGAAAAATTATAGTTTTAAAAAACTATTAACAAACATGATTCGAAAATGCAGAATAGCTTCTAGGCTCAAAACCATCGTTTCAAAAAAGTGGTAGATAAACATACTCATATTTTTCAGAATAACTTTTAACCTTCAAAACCATGGTTTGGGGGTGGAAATTATAGTTTTCCAAAAGCTACTCTTTTTAGCATTTTCAAAAGCTATTATCCAGAATCTATTATCTAAAAAAATTTTCTTGTTTGGGAAGTAACAAAACCTTAGTTTGAAACCTTAGTTTCACACAATTCAAGGTAAGTATATGAGAGAGTTTTATCTCGGATTGTGTGAAATTGATTCTGAGAATCATTTTCCAAACTAAGATTTCGTTCTTGGCATAATTCATAACCATGGGGCTTCATGGTGGGCTGGGCTACGCATGCTCATGGGCCTTTCTTTTTTGCCATCATTGGACTCCACATTCCAAACGTTAAATGAGTCTCTTGGGTCCTAAAAGAAGAGAATGACAAAAGGAGAACTAGAAAATTGTAAAATTTTAAATTAAATATTTTCTATAAAATGAGCTGTGAATTGTTTATAAAAAGTAGTCAAGAGTATGTGACAAACATGATTTAACATTTTGCAATTTTGACATTCTTTTGTTGTCATTATCCCAAACTAGAATACTAATTTTTAGAGATTAAATAATTTAATTAGATTAGTTATTTATAAAATAATATATATTGATTTTTTTTAAATATAATTTTCTCAATAGTTTACATTGAAGACCGCCCCTTGATGAAAGCACCCTAGATGAGCATAATTAATATGGATAATTTAGATAATGATCATAAATTCGGGAGACAAAATATATAGATTATGATGTTAGATTTAAAACCGAAACAAATTCATAATTAGTGTATGTATTTAGAATTAGCAGATGGAGTATCTTTTTTAACAATTTTTTAAAAAAGAAAAATCCACATCAAGTTGAATTGAGTTTGAAGGCACATAGGATACCCGAATGCTGACTCAGGATGACTTTTGAATGATAAGGACAAAATTATAAATCATTGAAAAAATTAGGGAGTAAGTTAAAATCGAGGTGAAAGTGATTATATTATAAGCGAGTTAAAAATTTAACAATAAAAAAAAATTAATTTTCCTTTCATTAATATCTACACATTAATTATCTACTAACTATTATACTATCTCCGATTCTTACTGCAAGAATCAAATAATTTTTTGGGGAAATTAATAAAGTTAAATATATTGTTTAAGAGTATTTATTTATATAGATTATTATATTATATGTAACTTTATAAGTCAGATAAATTAGTTTAAATAAACATGATAAATATAAATACTTTAACGTAAAATATTTAGTTTCTTTTAATCTCTAAAAATCAATTAGTATATCTATTTTTCTAATGGATAGAGGTTGAAATAAAAGTGAATTTTTTGAGCCTCTACTTCAATGTGGTCCAAAGTTGGCTATTTGGGTGGTCCGTTTCATTCTAAAAGTGCATACCCTACCTCATCCTCATCTTGTGGTTGTTGCCAATTTTTCCTCTACCTCCGTTCTATAGTGTATTCAAATGGGAACCACAATATGAAAGAAAATAAAAAATTGGATAGTTATCTCTTAATAAATGAACACCACCATCCAAGTTTTTTTGTAATTTTAGAAATATTTAGTTCATAATGTAATATATTACTTGAAATTACATCTTATTTGCCGGTGTTATATTGCATATTTTGACCAATACATTTTTTTTATATAAAAAGAAAGTTTATTAAAAAAAAAAAAGCAAAACAACACATAAATTATTAGGCCCCTTTGCATAATAAATTATTAGGCCAAATATAGAGAGTTCTTGTGAAATGTTAATATGAATTCCTAAATGTTGATTTAACTTTTTATTTATTTATTTATACATTTCATAAAAAGGAAGAAGAATGTATCTTTAACAAAAAATGGAGTAAACTTCTTCTTTTATATATCATATTGTATCATATCCTTAATATAAAAGTTAATTGACTTTTGTAGAGGATATTAAGGAAGCTTAATACACTACTTAAAAGTATTGATATTTATCATTTTTCTTTAAACTAATTTACTAAATTTATAAACTGTTATATAATTTAATTATAATATAAATAAATATTGTTAAGTAGTATATGTAACTTCTCTAACAAAAGTCAATTGTCTTTTATATAAAGGATATGTGATAGTATATTTTTTTAATTGGATCATATAAAAAGGATCAAATCAATGCAGAAGTCGATATTTATGGAAAATACATCGTCAAGATTAGAGGAAGTACGTTGGAACAACCCAAAATTGAATCTTACAGAAAAAACCAAACCAATTTAAAAATTGGCATCTCATTAGAATTACTGGAGGGATTATTGTTAAATTTGATTTATTTAATTAAAAAATTACTCCTTTC
>QFDD01003354.1:0-23862 GCA_006871305.1 Vachellia collinsii | reverse complement strand
TATTAAATATAAATAACTTTTAACTAATTTATATGCATCAATAACAACATAGATAAAAGTATTAAATTTATAATAAATTTCTAGTAATTTTTAATATTATTCTTTAATATACTAAACTCTAACATGGTAAGAATATCTATCCCCTCAATATCCTTATTAAATATGGATATATGTGAAAGGAAAATATTGTATATTCTTAAAAATTCTACCAAATGTCTTATAAAGAGGAAGATGCAATAATACTTGATCTCATATAACTATATTAAAAAGTATATATTCTTCATCTAAAATTATTATTTTTTATTTTGGAGTAAATTGTTAGCTTTCAGAAATAAATAGACATAACATAGTATCATAACAAATCACATCACACGTGTGTAAATATTGTTTACAAAGTGTGAGTGACGTGGCTCCTTTTGCGATTTTAATTCGTCTAATATATTTAAATACTTCTACAAACACTTTCTTGTTAAGGAAATACTTCTCGATCTAAGCCAGTATCAACAGAACGGGGATATTGATTATGTTTTCCATTAATATTACACTTATTTAAAATCTCATTAATTTCAACTTTTCTTTTCTTGCCTGTAATTCATTATATTAAATATGGGTAAATCTAAAAGTTTTTTTTTTCCATTTTTCAAGTAAAGTTAATGTCCTAACCACCTCTACTTGATGCTAATAATATGGTTAGAAGAAACAAAGACGAGAACGATGGGTCTACATCATAAAAGAAACATGAAAATTTAATCGATTAAGACAAGGTTCATATATAAGCCATGATTACGATACAACCATCAAGCAGTTTGTAATGAGAAAGATTCAAATTCTGAGAAATCATTCTTATCTACAACAAAAGAGGAAATACTCAGGCTGTCTAAAGATTTTGTTTTTGTAGGGTGCTCATTTTGCATCATGGAATAACTCATATTCTCTATATTTAATTCTCACTTTCTCTCTCTTCACCACACATTTTCTTCCCACGGTATATTCTATCTCTTTACATAAATGAAGGTATTATTGATTAAAAAAAATACATTTTTTACCTAGTTATCGTTTCTAATTATTTTTAACCAACAGTTTGAATAACATGATTCGATTATATATTGCTTATGATAAGAAACATAGTAGTCTGACCACGAGTGGTCTCACGCGTGGTGATTCGATCACCTAAAAGTAGTCGTCAAATTACTCATACTTGACTCCAACACTCTGAATCGCTTCCAGTCGTGAAGGACGGCCTTAAGGTCGGTGATCTTGGCGGCGATGCTCCGGCAACAGTTGGAATGCACGGTGGTGACTGCCCTAAAGTCCTTACTATCTTTGCAAAACCCACTGAAGTAAAAGAGTGTCCATAAACCTAACTCTAAGTCCCAACTTTGTAATTATGTGACAGCCAGAAAAAAAAAAATAATAAGAAAGGACTAAAGTGAAAAGGGTAAAAGTATGGGAGGGTAAAATTGGCATTTCCCCTCCCACACTTTTAATACCCCTCGGTCAGCAACTATTCCGCACTGTTCCTCATTTTATCATTCCACTTCCAGTGACCAGATGCGAGCGACGCGAGAGAGAGGGAAAGCGAGCGCGGAGCTGATTTCTGCTGATTGAAAAACGTTTAATAAGCCAGGATTTGGATTCGGGTGAGTCTCCTGAACATTCATCTACCTTCAGATTTCTCTATCGTTGTCATTTTGGGTTTCAAGAGTTGATTCAAGGTAGAGAAAAAAAAATTTTACTGATTAAATCGAGTTATAAGCAAGATTATAGCTTTCTTTAATTACATAGAGCATTAGATGCGAAATCTTTCCGTTGGATCAGTGAAAATTCAGACGAGGTACTGTTCAATGAACAGTAATTTTTGTCATAATTAAAAGAAAAGAAGGTATATATACATTGTGTCATTTTGAACTTTGTCAAATAGCGTACGTCGATAACTTAAAGGCTTACGGAGTGTGAGACCTCTTATAATCCGTGCCGGTTACCTCTAATTTCAAGGTGTGACAAATTATGTCACGTCTTATGAGAGCTTGAAGTACGTCTTGTTGTTTCTTACCTTTGAAGCTGTCCTTCTTGCCGTACCATGTTTCAAACAATGAAATGGTCTTGTTGTTGGATCGAACAAAGTAAAATCCTGTGTTGATGTTATGGTTCTCCAACCGAGGATTTCTGATGTACTTGTCAGTGCTGAACTGTAAGTCCTCACTTGTATCGTTACTGAGTCTTGTGAATGGGTTTCGTAGCCACATCACATCAGTATCCTGTTTCATTATTCAGAGGAACATATTTCATTCAACAATAGAACTCTTGCCCTATAAGAAGAAATTTTGTCGGTATTGTTTATAAATTATATTATCAAATTTTTTATATGTATTTACAATTTAAAGTTCATTTATTATTCTGTTGACTTTTGAAATACAATACATATTAAATAGTGATACTTAGAGGGTAACTTGTGTAACATCCTGAAATTTGACCAATGCATTATGAAAAATAATTGAAACTTTGAAAAATCAATTATAAAAGTTTGAATAAATATGAATAAATTTTTGAGCAAAAATATTTTAATAAAATTTTGAGAAAAGCAAATAAAGTGTCCAAAATTTATTAAAATAATTGTTTTACATGTTAAGGATTAAATTTCAGGGAGAAAATGTTATGGCCATTTGGGATTATTTAAAGAAAAAAAAGAAGAAGAAAGATATTTACGCATGCCACGCACACGTGGCTGAGTGCTTTAAAACGTGGCTGTGATATATAAAAAAAAAAGAGAGAGAGAATAAGGTGGACGCTTCACGCGTGTCTGCTCCAGCTCATTTCCCTCAGCTTTTTCCGCGCCTTGACCTGTCATCTCCTTCATTCATTTACTTCGTCCATCAGCTGCAGCAAACCGAGAGAGAGCAAGAGAATAAGGCGCAGCGAGGGCAAGAACGGAGGGGAGCCACCACTGCCCGAAAAGTGGCTGGAAAATGCGTGCAGCTGAAGGATCTCAGCAAGGTAAGCACGCTGAGCCTCACCTGATTTTTCCTTCTTCGGTCTCTGTCATTTTTGGGATAGCAGAGTGATGAAGACTGAGATTTTGAGACCAAGCCACCACATAAAGCTTTGAACATGAAGCATTATCACTTCCTTAAACTAATCAGTCATTGCATGTACTCCATTCGTTTGGTCTGTGAGGAACCGAAAAACAGAGCTACATTTATCAGTCCGAGCTCTCTTTGTTTGAAGATGAAAAAAATGAATTTTGAGCTATGGAAGGTGGAGTAAAGACAATGCATGTCGGTTTCTTTTTATTTTGAGTCATTCAAGCTGCTGCATGTCCATTTCTGTTGCTGACCTTGATGTACCGAGAATCATGAGACTTTGCTTTTAGAATTGGGTCTCTGTTCTTTGATATCTGATGGTGAAAGAGACTAAAATAGTATAACGGACTACAAGAATATATAAGCAGGGTCAGTGGTTCAGTATATTGAGATTTACATGTGGATTTTTGCTGTACGTGCTTGTATATATATATATATAAATGTATGTGCGACGCTGTGAGAGTAAATATATATATGCACTGGATATGAAATTGAGGGCAAGCTTGTGGTATCAAGTGAACTTAAGTATTGGTTCCACTCCTGTGCGTGTATATCTGTGTATGTGTATATATAAATGTATCAGTGAAGTTTAGAAGGATAAAAAAAAGATGTTATAAATGAATGATGGTTTAATTCTTGTGGGGAGAATGATATATATATATATATATATCCACGTGTATGCGCATCTGTATAAGTGTCTATATATATATGAACTGAAATTTTGAGGTTAAGTTGGTTAGTGCTAAAGTTCTATTTAAGTGAAGCTGGAATTGATTTTTGGTGCTGTTTGGCTTTTAGAAAATATTGAAGGTGTTAAAATGTTAAAGAGGAATGAAATAGTTTATGAGAGTGGAATATAAAAACTTTGTTACTGATTTGGGTTCCTAAATTAATGAATGGTGGCTCAAAGTGTCTTCCGTATGTGTATGAGCATGTATGCATGTATATATACATATACTCAATTGGAAAATTGGGATTTATTGTTTGGATAAGGTTTCGGTGTATGTATATGCATGACTAAAGAAACAAAACGAGTATGCCATTGTCTAGAAAGGGATTTTGAATTGAAAAGCAAATAAGTTGCATTTCTAGAGAATTGGCTTTGAGTGTGTTTCAAATTGATCAGAAGGTCCTTGCTGATAATAAATTTTAGTTAAATTGGTAGTACTCATAATAAGTTTTAAAATGAGTACTACAATGCATTATATGGATAAGTGAGTTATAAGTTATGAACCAATAAAGCCAATTCTGAAATCTGAAAATTGGAAAAATAAAAGTTGCTTAACAAATAGCAGCTTCTGAGCATTTTATTTGCTACCTTATTTGCTTAACTTTCCTTGATCTTTGATGGCTTTCTTTTTGCACTTTGAAACTTTCCTCTTTGAAATTACACTCCTACACATTACATAATGCATTTGGCATTAAAATGATTTATAATCAATGTATTAAAACGCTTAAAAACCTCTTAGAACTTCTCTTGAACTACTTAGGGTTTTAAACTCTAATTTTGCCAAAATTGATTCTAATGTTTCCAAAATTATTTTCTCACTTATACCCCATACAATTTTGCTTTCTAAATCCATTGGAAGCATCAAAATCATCAAAATCACTCTCCTTCTATCACTTCCCCTGCAGCACGAAATTTTTCCAAAAATTGGGGAAAATGTGATTCTTCAACTTCTACCTTCACATACTTGTATAATCACATCGCTTGACCATTTTCCCATCATTAAACATCATAAAATCATTCATTCCCTTGCATGAACAGTACCAGACAGCAGCAATGAATAGTGACTTCATGCTAAAAAGTCCATGCAAGATCAAATCAACTCAAGTAAACTACCAATAGGTTCCAAATCATGCATAGATTGATTTCCTAGCAACTATTTCCTCTAAATCTCACTCTTTCTCACTTTCTCTCTCAAAATTCATATAGTTCCAGCAGCAAAAATTTCATTCCAATAAAAAAATAAACCACTAGAATGGAAGAGGAGAGCTTGGATTCAAGAAATATGGGAGCTTTTCATAGTGAAAACACAAATTACCTTGATTTTTGGGTAGTTTTCTCTTCTTTTCTCCCTTCTTTTCTGCATGCCTCATGCTCCTCTTCTTGCTCCCTTCATGACCGACATGGTGGCTGAAGAAATGGGCAAGAATGGTCTCAAAATTTCTTTAAATAAAGTGGCAACATGTATTACTTGAGGTGGGTCCCACTTGGTCTAGTAAAATTAATCTTACTTGAATATATTTCACCACTTGCCTTGTTATATTTTTACCTTCTTTTACTCTTGAAATAAGACCACTACAAGTGGCAAAATATGGACCTCTTCTCTTCCTTTACAAAACTTTTGATTTTAATAAAGTAGCTTTATGGTACAGAAAATGCTTTTCGGTGATTTCCTGGTCACTCGACTGATTTAGGGTCATTAAAATTTCCCTAAATTCATCTGATACTCCCATGATTTTTGTCTCCCCAAATTGCTTTCTGGAATGTCTTTAATTAATTTTTGAAGAAAACCCTAATTCAGGATTTTTCCGGGCCTTTTCTTTCCGATCGGGAAACAACCTCTGACTTTCTCTTGTAAACAATTTTATAAAATACTAGAATTTCTGAGTTATTTTTCCTTGCTCTGAGATCAGATATATGAGGCCTTTACGTATTTTAAATAATTATTTTTTACTAGTTATTTATTAAATAGCCAAAAATTAAATGACCTTTAAATTTCCCGCGAAGGCAATTCTTATCATTCTAACCTGAACCGGGCCTCAATCATTGATCAGTGAACTTTTCTCTATCTTTTGCGACTCTGTAAAATTTTTTGATATTTGGTCAAACTTTGACCAAAATGCACTTTGACTTTTACTTAATTACCAAACTGCCCTTAATGTCATAGATGGCAATTTGGTCCCTTGAATTTTAAAATTTCCACTTTAATCCCATTTTTAAAATGGCACATCTGTCCCTTAGTTTTTCAAAATGACCATTTTGCCTTTACCTTTTAATGCTTGGCAGAATGACATTTTTATTCTTCATTTCCTTTCCTTTCGTCCTTCTAAACCTTAATCAGTCTTTAACTACTCGTTTAATCTTTATATGCAGTTATCAAAAACCTGGATATTACAAGTTTAGCATGGGGAATTCCTAATGACAACATATGCTCTAAATGTATAATCAAAAGAAGATCCTGAGAAAGAGCAACATGAGCACATTTTTCGTACTAGAGGTGTTGTTCAAAATAAAATATATAGCGTGGTCATTGATGGAAGAAGTTGCACCAATCTAGCTGATACCTTGCTTGTTGAAAAATTAATTCTCCCTATGTTAAAGCACCCTAAGCCATATACGATGCAATGGCTCAATGATAGTGGAAATGCATGCATAATTAAGCAAGTGCTAGTCTTTCTCTGTTGGAAGGTATTGAGATAAGGTATTATGTGATGTGGTACCCATGACAGCTAGTCATATCTTATTAGGTCGCCCATGGCAATTTGATAAAAGTGTTGAACATCACTACAAAAAAAATACCTTCTGCCGACAAAAAAGTTACTGCTGAAGGGTACTTTCAGTGGTGACTTTTTTGTCGCCGCTGAAGGGGCCCTTCAGCAATGACATTTCGTGTCGCCACTGAAGTTAAGAATTTTTTTAATTTTAAATTATTTAAAAATTAATTATTTAAATTTTTTCTTAAAATTTAATACCTTCAGCGGCGACATTTTCTATCACCGCTGAAGGTTAAGATTTTTTTAAAATTATAAATTATTTTAAAATTAATTATTTAATTTTTTTTAAAATTTAATACTTTCAACGGCCACATTTTCTGTCACCGTTGAAGGTTAAGATTTTTTTTTATTTTAAAATATTTAAAAATTACTTAAACTTTTTTTAAAATTTAATACCTTCAGCAGTGACATTTTCTGTCACCGATGAAGGTTAAGATTATTTTTTAATTTTAAATTATTTAAAAATTATTTATTTAATTTTTTAAAAAAAAATTTAATACCTTCAGCAGCTACATATTACAATTTTTTTTAATTTTAAATTATTTAAAAATTATTTATTTAACATTTATTTGCAAAATTTTGTATTAAAAATATTTTTAAGAAATAAAAACTATTAAATTAATATTTCTATAATTTTACAAAAATATTAGTTCTTTACAATGAATTATTCAATCAATGATATTCTATATATAAAATTAAAATTTTTCATCCAATTTATTTTTAGTTTATAATAATATTAGATATTGTATGTATAGATATATATACAAATAATATATATACCTAAATATGTGTGTATATAAATGTCTATAATTTATTATATAGTAAATTATTATATATATTTAAATGTGCGTTCAAAGTATGCAAAGTCGTTGCAACTTAACTGGTAAAGGCTCACGTACACAGCCAAGGGGTTGGAGGTTCGATTCCTAGAGGAGGCAAAACTTAAGATTTATTAAATGGCGACACGTGGTATTGTGAGGTGGTGACACATGTAGTAGATGAGGTAGCATATATGTGGCGACACATGGTGTGCAGAGAATGGTGGCGATGTGGCAGTCGTTAGTAAATTATTATTTTTTTAATAATTTTGAAAATAGTTGCTGTTGAAAGTACCCTTCGATGCCAACAATAAAAGTCACCACTGAAGATACCCTTCTACGGTGACTCCCATGTCACCGTTGAAGGGTACTTTCAGCGGTGACAAAAGTCACCCTTGAAAGCCTTTTCTGTCACCGCTAAAAGTCTTTTCAGCGACGACTTATTGTTGTCGCCCCCGAAACCTTCAGCGATGGAACTTTCAGTGACGACTCTTTTGTCGCCACTGAAAGACTTTCAGCGGTGACTTTTATACTAAAAGTCAATTTTTTTGTAGTGCATGATGGTTACAAAAATCAATTCTCCTTTCAACATAATGGTAGCAAGGTGAAGTTGGTTCTTCTCAATCCAATTCAATCTTATGAAGACCAACTCTACATAGGGAGATCCTTTAAGAAGAAAGGAAAAGCGCGTAGCGAAGATTCGAGGGTAAATCTTTCTAAAGGAGGAGGGAATGATGAAGATCCAAGAGATGAGATGTGATAAAGATTAATAGTTTTCATTTTAAATATTTTATGTTTTATTTATTAATTTAGCTTTTAGATTTAGTATATTTTTTGAATAAATCCTTTGGATATCTATTAGATGATACTATCTTGTAAAATCCATATAAGTTAGACTATTTAGGATATTGTTTTTTTTTTTGATATTTTGAGTCAAATTAAGGTTAGTAAGTTTCTTTATTTATAGACCTAGTTGTATTCAGTTATTGCAAAGGTTGATGAATTAAGAAGTTTTATTTGGCAAGCGTTAACTTGTGTTGAGTATTCGTGATATAATATAGTTGGGTTGCAAAAGTCTGATCAACTTTTGTAGAGCCCTGTTAACCTCTGGAATTTCATGTCATTTTAGTGCATTTTCCTTGCATTTTGATACATTTTTGGTACTATTGTACATGATTTGAATACTCAAAGATAGAAAATGTACATGATGTTTTTTATTGCACATTATTGCTTAATTGTGCATATTTTGACTCTTATCCTTGCTTAGTTGGAGCTTATAAATTTTATCATGTTGCAAGGTACATTTTGGTACAAGAAGGATATGAAATACCTTGAAGGCATGTGGAGGCCAAAGTTGATTCAAAGGCACATTAGGAAAATCAAAAAGAAAGAAGTGGATGTCAATTTATGGGTAAAATGCATTTATTCAGGGTGGAAGAGCTTATTTTCCAGAGGTAAAACGAGCTGCAGCGCATTTATCTTGGCTACAGCGCACTTTCAACCCGAGGGGAACTCAGCTGCAGCTCAAAACGGTTCGGCCGCAGCCCAGTTTTGACAGCAAAACGCACAGCATCAGTAATGAGCGAAAAATCGGATTTTTTAGGTTTTTAAGGCAAGAACCCGATGAAGCCCGACATTCTGCACTTCTTGGGAGCATTTTGGAGCTTGGGTCTGGGTCTTGAAGAGCTTGGAGCAAGAGATTGAGCTTTGGAAGAGATTTTGAGCCTCCTTCTCTTGGTTTTCTCCTTCCTTTCCCTTTCCTCTCTTGTAATCCATTTTTGGCTATGATTCTCCTTGTGATTTGTAGCTTGTGGCTGATAATGAGTAGCTAAACTTTTCATTCTAGTATTATTTTGAACCCTTGTATAGAATAACTCTTAAATACTTCTCTCTTTTTGTGATTAATTATATATATGTGTTCATTTTTCTCTTTGCTTAGTGCTTCTAAATGTTTGATCACCATTTAGATGTTGGGTTCACTTGATTAATGCTTGAGAGGACTAGGTTGAGTGTAGAACTTGAGTAAAATGGTGTAGGTACTTGAAATTTGTATGATGAATGGATGGTTTTATTGGCAAGATAGAGATATACTTGTCAACCTTGCGTAGTCACATTAGGATTGGAGCTTGAAAATTGGGTTTATTAATTGTCACAAGAGATTGAACAATTAATGGAAAACACTTGTTCTTGACTTGAGAGAGCTTTTACAAGTACTCTTTGAATCCTAGACTAGCACATTTTTCATTGAAAGCATCTTTGAGAGGAGGTTAATTGAATGTTATGAAATACAAGGGGGATAAATAATCCTAGGTCCCATCTTATCCTTGAAGTCCATGAATCACTTGTTTATATTTTTTTATGTTTAGAAATAGTTTTCATCCTCTCTTGATATTTTTATCACTCAAATTAGGCGAAAGTGTGATAATCATTGCTTAACCGGGTTTTGGAACCAAATCATCGTGGCAACGATACTCTACTGATCACTTTATTACTTGACGCGACCCGTGCACTTGCGGTGCGAACAAGCCCTTTATCGCTAAAGATCTAGAAACAAGTTTCTTTAGAATTGTAGTTGATCAATCCTTCAATCTACAGGGTTCTTCCGTATCAATACCCTTATTTATGAAGAGTATGACTGAACAAAGAACAAATGGGGAAAATATGAAAAAGAATGAGTAGGAAAACATAGGAAATAGACATGATTAATTGGTGGTAAAAATGGAAAAAGTGCATTACATTTTTGGAGAAAACAAAGTTGTTGATTGTATATAGGATCAAACTCATGAAAGAGAATGTTACTTATAAATAAGATTAAAGAGAGTATATATAGTAATTGATGGAGATTGGTATTTATTCGCTTAATTCTGAATGTAGAGTGTAATATGCAGGTTTTTTTATAATTGGATATAAAGGCTAAACGAGTAACTAAAGAATAATTAAGGGTCTGGAAAATGAAAGGAAAGGAAAAGAAGAATGAAAAATGTCATTTGCCAAATATGGAAAAGGAGGGCAAAATGGTTATTTTGAAAAGTCAAGAACCAAAGTGTCATTTGAGAAATTAAGGGACCAAGGTGACAATTTGAAATTAAGGGACTAAAGTGGTATTTCGAAATTTCTTGGGACCAAAATGCCATTTTTGAAATTTAAGGGCATTTGGTAAATAAAGAAAAGTTAAAGGGTATTTTGGTCAAAGTTTGACCAAAATATCAAAAAATTTTACAGAATCCCAAAAGATAGAGAAAAATTCACTGATCAGTAATTGAAGCTCGGTTTAGGTCAGAATGACAAGAATAGCCTTTACAGAAATTTTAGATGTTATTTAATAAATAATTAATTAGAAATAATTTTAGGAAAAAACCCCCCCGAATTAGGGTTTTCTTCATAAATTAATTAAAGACAATTATGAAAGTAGAATGAGGAAAGAAAAATCATGGGAGTATCATATGAATTTTAAAAATTTTTAATGATCCTAAATTGGTCAAGTGAATGGGGAATTCCCAAAAAGTATTTTTGGCTCGATAAGTAGCTTTACGAATAGATAAAATAACTTTATATGCATAAAGCAAATTGTGGAGACTGAGATTTTCCATATGTCATCCTCTACTGAAAAGATGAAAAGCATAAAAGATATTTTGGCCATGTGATAGAATATATCAGAGTGAAGTTACTTTATCAGTCTAAACGGGTCAAATGTGAGCTTATGTTTTTTATGCAAGACCTTCCATATTTCTTGGTTCCAATCCTTCCTCTTCCCTTCTAGTGGTTTATTTTTGGATTAGGATGGAGTTTTCACTGCTGAAAAAGTTAGGTTCTTGAGAGAGAAAATGAGGAAGAGAGGGATTTATAAGCAATAGTTGTTAGAAAACAACTCTATGCTTGATTTGAAACCTATTGATGGTTGTTTTGTGTTGATTTGAGTATTATTGAAATTTTGGGCATGAAACCCTATAAGGGGAGGTGCTGCAAGAATTGGGCCTGAAAATGGATGATGGATTTTGTGTTAAATAATTATTAGAAAATGGTATAGAAATAAGATTATGAAAGTGTATAGAAAGCAAAGTTGAAAAATCACAATTTTACTTTTATTGTTGAATTTGTTCCAGCTGTAGAACCTAAGGAAGGAATGAGTTTTTGATGATTTTGATGCTTCCAATGGATTTAGAAGGAAAAATTATATAGGGTATAAGTGACAAAATAATTTTGAAAGCATAAGAATCAATTGTGGCAAAGTTAAGGGTTTCAAAACTCTTAAAGTTCCAAGGAAGTTTTAGTGAAGTTTTGAATATCTTAATGCATAGGTTGTATAATATCTGGATTTTTGATAACTAGGAATAAAGGTTAAACGGGTGAATAAGAATATTTTTAGGGTCCAGAGAATAAAAGGAAAGGAAAGGAAGAGCAAAGATGCTATTCTGCCAAACATAAACAAAGCAAGGACCTAAATGTCATTTTAAAAATGGGACTAAAGTGGAGATCTTGGAATTCAAGGACCAAATTGCCATCTATGACATCAAGGGCATTTTGGTAATTTAGTAAAAGTTAAAGGGCATTTTGGTCAAAGTTTGACCAAAATATCTGCAAAATTTTACAAAATCCCAGAAGATAAAGAAAAATTCACTGATCAATAGAGGCCCGGTTTAGGTTAGAATGATACAAATAACCTTTGCAGGAATTTTAAATGTTATTTAATATTTGGCTATTTAATAAAATAATTAGTCAAATATAATTATTTAAAATACCCGGAGGCCTCAAATATTTGATTTCATATCATGGGAAAATAGCTCAGAAAATCTAGTATTTTATAAAATTGATTTCAAGAGAAAGTCAGAAATGATTTGCTAGAACGGCAGAGAAAGACCTGGAAAAAAACAAAATAGGATTTTCTTCTGAAATTAATTAAAGGCACATCCGAAATGAGAATTGAGGAAGTAGAAATGATTAAAAGAGTAAACAAATTATAGGAATTTTTAAGAACACCGAATTGGTTAAGTAATCAGAAAATCCCCGGAAAGCATCTTCGGAAGAAAATTTTCGAGTAAAGCAACCTTAAAGCTACTTTACTTGTATAAAGGAGACTATGGGGATATGAGGAGTGCCGCTTGGTGCCCTCTTATTCAAAGAGAAAAGGCAAGAAAGATATTTAACTCAAAGTGGTAAATTACATTAGTATAAAGTTACCCTAGCAGTGTAAGTGGGCCCCACAATTCTTTTTTAACTTATGGTCAGATTTTTAAACACTTCCAGCCCAACTTTTGTCTTCCATTTTCGAACAGAAAGAGAGGAAAAGAAGCAGCAAAAGTTGTGCACTTCAAGGAGGAAGAAGGAGAAGGATTTCCAAGCCGAACTCAAGGTAGGAACTCAATTCCTTCTATAGAATTGATCAATGAGCCCTATTCTCCCTTTTAATCGGTGTAATTTTTGCTATGGTGCTGTGGATGAAGATATTCAAATGAGAGTTTTGAAAAGGGGCTGAAGTGAAAAAGCAAGAAAGAGCAAAAATTGAAAGAGGTAAGTGCCATAAATAAACTCTATGCTTAATTTGCTACATATTGATGCTTGGTTTGAGTTGATTTGAGCTTGTTTGTAGTTTTTAGTGTGAAATCACTGTTCATTGATGCTGGCTAGCACTGTTCATGCAAGGGAATGAATGATTTTGTGATGTTTAATGATGGGAAAATGGTCAAGGAATGTGATTGTGCATGTATGTGAAGGTAGAAGTTGAAAAATCACATTGTTCCCAATTTTTGGAAAAATTTCGTGCTGCAGGGGAAGTAATAGAAGGAGAGTGATTTTGATTATTTTGATGCTTCCAATGGATTTAGAAGGCAAAATTGTGTAGGGTGTAAGTGAGGAAAACAATTTTGGAAGCATTGGAATCAATTTTGACAAAGTTAGAGTCCAAAGACCCTAAGTAGTTCAAGAAGAGTTTTAAGGGGTTTTTAAGTGTTTTAATGCATTGGTTGTGTCCTACTATTAATGCCAAATGCATGATATTATGTGTAGGAATCTAAGTTATAAAGGGGAGTCTCCAAAGAGTAAGAGGAAAGTTTCAAAGTGCTATTAAAGATCAAAGTCAGCTAAACAAATAAGGTAGTAAATTCTCTAACTTTTACATTTACATTGTCATTAATTGTTGATTGTGTAATTTTCATGTTAATGTTATTTAAGTGTTATATGAACATGCAAGTTCTTTCTTGATACTTGATGATGATGATATGCCTTGGCAAAGTTTGAATGTATGGTACCTAAGGTTAGTAATGCATGCTTAAGTTCATGGCTTGTATTATTGCACAATAATAATTATACATGTTAATGTGATAGTTAGAGTTATTTGCTATTGAGATTTCATGGATCTCATTCTTCCAAAAACATACCCTTTTAGGTCAAATCCAAAAGCTACAAGTAAAGAGATTGAAGGCTAAGGTGGGTGGCTTTCACTTTTGAAAAGAAAGGGGTGCACATATATAATTATTGAATTATGTTAAATTTTGGATAAATGTATGCTAAACCCTTACAAAGATAAATATATGATATGTGCTATGTAGACATATAAAGTATGCTAGTTCATTATACCATGATGATAAATGCATGGAGAGAAAAGAAATAAACATGCTAAAGAAAGGTCAAAGGGTCCAATACCCTTAATAATGACTTAAGTTGAGGTAGTGAGGAATCTGAACAAATCAAGTCCAAATGACTTTAAATTTTCCAGTTAAATATTCACATGGAAAACTTAAAAATGAGTCTAAGTTTTCTAGATTTGGAGTTTTGTACAAAAAGTTATGATGGTTCAAAGTTGGACGAAAAATCTGGAAAAAGGAAAATGACGAAATGAACAGTGTTTATTCACGTAATAAACTGTATTAATTGGTCAAGGGATTGAACAAATTGATATTTTTCTCCTGTAGGGAAATGGATAAGCTTCATTTAGAGACTTGAACCACTCAATTTTGATTTTTCTAGAATTAGTTATGAATTTTCAAAGTTGGCCAAAATTACAGAATTTACCAAATGAACAGTAACTCATGTAAAGTTTTAAAATTTCACTTGGTTAGTTAATCCTAAGCATTGGAAGGCCTTAGACTGGTTCATAATTGGTTTCTAATATAAAATGAAGTAAGTTAAGGAAGGTGTTACAGGTTATGGCTTATTCTTAATGCCAATTGCATTATAATAAATGTAAGAGTTTAAATGGCAAAGGAAAGTTTCCAAAAAGCAAGAGGGAAGCCAACAAAGTTAAAAGAAAAGTTAAGAAAACAAGGCAGCAAAGTTACTAACTTTATATTAATATTGCTTTTGATTATTGTTTGTTATTTGTGCTATGTTGCATGCCAAATATGTGTTGTTTGAACATATTATATTGTGCTTATAACATGCCTTGGTTATGTGCAAAGTATTTTAGAAAGGGAAGCATAAAATGTTCATGCATGCCTAGTTATGATGTGAAAGATAATCATGCATATTAATGGGTGTTAATGATTTTGCTATGGGGATTTCTTTGAAATCTTACTCTCCCAAAATTAACATTATCTAGGCCAAGGTTACAATAAAGACAAGAGCAAGTTGATAGTTACATGAAGAAGCCTCAATGTCTTCAAATTGCAGGGGATGCCTATTTATATTGTATATGTGATGTATTTTATTATAGAATCATTGTATAATAAACCTCTACATTTAGACCTATGAAAATGGCATGAAGGTATGTTAGAAATGTTGCATAATTATGTTGAAAAGAAGCATGCATAGCAAGTCAAGAAGCAAAAAAGTTAAAAGTGACAAAAAAGGGGTTCAATACCCTTGTTAAGTGAAATATAGTAAATGAAGTCCAATTTTATTGAAATTTTCCAGAAAAATAGTTCACATGGCAATTTTTAAAATGATTCTAAGTTTTCTGAATTTAGACTTATGTGCAAAAAGTTATGGTGGTCCAAAGTTAAGGGAAAAATCTGAAAAATTAAAAAATGACCAAATCAATAGTGTTTATTCACGCAATAAACTGTATAAATTGATCAAGAAATTGGACAAATTGATATTTTTCCTTGTGGAGAATTTAATAAACTTCATTTAGAGATTTGAACCACTCAATTTTGATTTTTCTAGAATTAGTTATGGATTTTTAAAGTTGTCTACAAATTCTGAAATTTAACCAAATGAACAGTAACTTTTGGTAAGTTTTAAAATTTCACTTGGTTAGCTAATCCTAGAGTATGGAAGGCACTAAAGTGATTCATTATTAGTCTCTAATGCATTTTAAGGGAAGCTAAGTATAATATCCATTTTTCTAGTAACTAGATACAAAAGCTAAATGAGTAGTTAAAGATTAATTTAAAGTTTGAAAGACGAAAAGAAAGGAAAGGAAGAATAAAAATGACATTCTGCCAAATGTATAGAAAATATAAGAGCAAAATGTTCATTTTGAAAAAGTAAGGGACTAAAGTGTCATTTTGAAAATTCAAGAACCTAAGTGTCATTTTAAAAATGAAACTAAAGTGGAATTTTTGAAATTTAATGGACCACTTTGCCATTTTTTAAATTCAAGGGCATTTTGGTCAAAGTTTGACCAAATTATCTAAAAATTCTACAGAGTCCCAAAAGATAGAGAAAAATCCATTGATTAGTAATTAAGGCTTGGTTCAAGTTAAAATGACAAAAATAAGCTTTACGGGAATTTTGAAAGTTATTTAATATTTGGATATTTAATAAATAATTAATTGAATATAATTATTTAAAATATCCAGAGCCCTCAGATATCTGATTTTAAAAGAGGAAAAAATAGCTTGGAAATTATAATAATTTATAAAATTGTTTTCAAGAGAAAGTCAAAGACAGTTTCTTAGAACAAAAAGGAATACCTGAAAAAACCCCGAATTAGGGTTTTCTTCAAAAATTAATTAAAAATAATTTTGGAAACAAAATGAGAAAAGAAAAATCATGGATGTGTCATATGAATTGTGGAAATTTTTAATGACCATACACAGGTCAAGTAATCGGGGAATTCCCAAAAAGTATTTCCAGCGCTATAAAGTAACCCAATGGAACTTAAAGTTTTTGTAAAAAAAAGTTGTGAGGCAATGAACTTGCTGTAATGGTTATATTTCAACAGGAAAAGAAAGACAAAATATCATAGACAAGTGGTAGAAAATATCAATATAAAGTTACTTTATCAGTTCAAGTGGGTCCCACACAATTTAACACATGTTACCACTTTATTTAAATATATTTTAAGAGCATTTCCTTCCTCATTTCTGCACCTTTTGATCGACCAAAGCCAGACCAAGAAGAGGGAGAACTGGTGTGAGGAAGAGCAAGACCAAGAGGAGAAACTTCAAGCTAAAAGTTCAAGGTAAAGGTTGATTCATGCATGAAATATCTTCTATTTCATAATTCTAAGCCTTCCCCCTTAATTCTATGGTTTATGTTTGAGTTTCATGATGCAATTTTGGTGCTGGAAAGTTAGGTTTTAGAGAGAGAAAAATTAGAAAGAGAGGGATTTAGAAGAAACAAATTGTAGGAAAACAATCCATGCATGATTTGGAGTTGATTGATGGTTAGTTTGTGATGCTTTCATGCTTGTATGAATTTTTGGAAATCACAAACCCTAGGTGTTATGCTGGCCAAATTTCTATGTGTAAGGGGAAGAGTGATTTTGTGTCAAATAATGCATGGAAAGAGGTTTAGGATTAAGATTATGCAAGTATGTGACAAGAAATTTTGAAAAATCACATAACCTTTATTTGTGCCTATTTTTTGCCAGAGCTGTTTCTAAGGGAAGAAGTGAGTTTTTGTTGATTTTGATGCTCCCATTGGATTTAGAATGCAAAATTGTGTGGGGGTATAAGTGCAAAAATAATTTTGGAAGCATTAGAATTTATTTTAGCAAGGTTTTTAGGGCCCTTAAAGTTCAAGAGATGTGTTGGGAGGTTTTTAAGTGGTTTAATGGATTGATAATGGCTTTTTATTAATGTCACATGCATTATAATATGTGTAGGAAGTTAAATAACAAAAGGGAAGTCTCCAAAAAGCAAGAGGGAAGTCAAGAAAGTTAAGAGAAAAGCTAAAAAATCAAGGTAGCAAAATTACTATCTTTTTCATTAATATGGTTGTTGCTGACGCATGATGTCATGTTGTATGCTAATTATGTGTTAATTTCTTTTATTTGTAACATGCCATACTTATGTGCACATTTATTTTAAGTATTAGCATTTTGAGAATATGCATGGGTAGCTTGTATTGGTATGACAATCATGCATATTAATGCAATTGATAGTGAATTTTGCTATGAGGATTTCTTTGAAATCTCACTCTCCAAAAATTAATATTCTCTAGGCCAAGGTACCAATAAAGTCAAGAGCAAGTTGATGGATGCATGGAGCCATGGAGAAGCTCTCAAGAATGCAAATGGAAACTTGTTATTTTATATCATGTATTTTATGTTGGGTTTGAAAATGTGTATGTTAAACCTCAACAATTTGGGATGTATGGTTAATAGTATGTGAACATATTAGAAAAGTTAGAGAATTATGTTGAAGAAAAGCATACATGAAAAGTGACGAAAGGAATATGTTAAAAATGTGACAAAGGGGTCCAACACCATTGTCAAAATTATAATTGAGCTAACAGTGAAATATAGTAAATAAAGTCCAATTTGTTTGAAATTTTCCAGAAAAATAGTTCACATGGCAAACTTTAAAATGAGTCAAAATTTGCTTGATTTGGAGTTTTGTACAGAAAGTTATGATTGTCCAAATTTAGAAGAAAAATTTGAAAAATTAAAAAATAGCCACATTAACAGTGCTTTTTCACGAATTATTCTGTATTAATTGGTTAAGAAATTGGATAAATTGATATTTTTTTCCCTGTAGGGAATTTAACAAGCTTCATTTAAAGATTTGATTCACTCGATTTCGATTTTTCTAGTATTAATTAGGAATTTTTAAAGTTGGCTAAATCTGAAATTTACCAAGTGAACAGTAGCTATTAACAGCAATTTTTACAAAGTTTTAAAATTTCACTTGGTTAGTTAATTTAAGCATGAGAAGTCTTTAAAGTGGTTCATATATAAAGTGAAGTTAAGGGAAGTGTTCCACTAAGGGAGGTATTACATAAAGCAAAACAAAAAATCCAAGAAGTTGCATAAGACTACGCAACATATGAGAGCAAGATCTGCGATCTGATTTCATCGAAAAGAACCACGTGCTCGTGCAAGACTAATTAAGGTGTCATTCAATGTAAATATTCAATTCTATCTTTAATATAATATTCACTTTATATAAATACCAAAAATCCAACACTCAAAATAGAAAACAATAACGCCGGAAAACGTAAACGTCTGTTTCACCATGCTTGCTCCTCTAAACTACAATCAGATTCAACAGAACTGTGTGTGTGTACACACTTACTCGTCCTTGGGATTATAGTACTAGTTAATTCCACGACTTGCTACATTCATGGTGATTCGACCAGCGAAGAGTGTTGGTCAAATTGCTCTTTCTTGAATCCAACATTTTGAACCGCTTCCAATCTCGGAGGACGGCCTTAAGGTCGGCGATCTTGGCGCTGATGCTCCGGCAACAGTTGGCATGTACGGTGGTGACTGCTCTAAAGTCCTTACTATTCTGACAGAACCCACTAAAGTAAAGAGTGTCCATGAACCTAACCCTAACTCCCAACTGCCTAGTTATGCCATGTCTTATGAGATGTTGAAGCACGTCTTGTTCCTTTTGACCTGTGGAATTGTCCTTCTTGCTGTACCATGTTTCAAACAAAGAAATGGTCCTGTTGTTCGATCGAACGAAGAAGAATCCTGTGTTGATATCATTTCTTTCCGACCGAGCATCTCCGAGGTACCTGTCGGTGCTTATCTGTAGGTCCTCGCTAGTGTCGTTGCTAAGTCTTGTGAATGGGTTTCTTAGCCACATCACATCAGTATCCTGCACCATTAACTTTTAATTATCAACATTAATGACTTTAAAAGACTAAGAAGCTACGCCACAGGAAAAACGTGTGTCCCTCACAAAACTGACGTTACAGACCCAATTTGACATGTAAAAAGGCTTTCCTGCAGTAGTGCTATAATTTGACGCTTTGTTTTGCATAGTGATCAGAGATGGATTGTTCGGTGTTGTGTGTGTGTGTGTGTGTGTTGAAGTGTGATTATATTCTGTGTGTGTGTGTGTGTGATACTTTTGTTACTACTTTAAATCACTTTTCTGAAATTATTTCACATTTCAACTCTAAATATAATTATTCTTTTTATTTTTTAATATAAGAGCCACTAACTAATTCAGATGGATTAAGGAAGTGAGATAACTTGCTATCTCAAATGTCACGTGATCTCTCTAAAATACCCTGTATAACAATAAATTATTATTAATTTATAAGTTAGGTAGGTTAATTTGGGAGGAATGATAGATATATGAGCTAAAATAGGTTGTGATATTATATTCTAGACCAAATAAGATATAACAAGCTCTTCTATTAAGAATTTGATGGTGATACTTTTTAGTATAAATCATCATATACATAATGAGTTTTTGGGGTATTCAGTGATTTTGTCCATAAATTCCTTTCCTTATATAAGTATTATGGAAAGACTAATTTATTTTTTAAATTGGTATAGCATTAATTTATTATATGTGAGAATGAAAACTTCTTTATTTTATAATAAATTTGATCAAAAAAGTAATTTATAATAAATTTATAGTACATGTTACTTCAATAAAAACTTATTTATATGACTGACGTGGACTTGATCAATTTATTTCTAATAATGAAAAACAAAGCCACATATAAAAATCTCTAATAAATCCAAACAAAAAAAAAACCAAAATACGTAACGTACCGTGAAGACTAAGTTATATCCTCGTTTTAGAACTTGCAAGAGAAAAAGAGTTCTTCTCCACATCATCTTGATGAAATCAGCGGACATGTACAATTTCTCGCCGGCAAAATCAACAGCGTCGGTTTCCAATCTAAAGCAGTTTAACCGGAGAAACCGGCACCGGTCATACGCGTTCTGGTCCACGGCGACAACCAGAAGGTGGTCAACCAAAGACCTCGTGCCTTCTCCAAGCCAGAAGCTGCTCAGAAATAGGTCAAACATGGTGGTGATACTACCATTAACGTCTTGTTCTGCATATGCCTTGTTTATGAACCCCACTATTACAGTCTTGTCCTCCGTTGACGCTTTGGCTAAAGCAGATTCAATGGTGCTCTACACAGTAAAGCCAGACGGGAAAAAAGGAACACAGTATAAGGTTAAAAAAGATAGGATACTTTGCTTGATCATTCTGAAGAATTATATCTTGAACTTACCGTGTCTGATGGTGATTTCTGGATCTCAAAGGGACTAGAGAAAGAAGAAGACCGAAATAGTAAGAAGATTCCAATCAAGAATAGCAGCACGATGGCGAAATTCGCAGATTGCTGTTTGACATTATTATCCATCTATGGGATGGGCCTTTGTATATATAACGATATATATATGCTGATATTTCTTCGGAGAATTGCAGAATCGAGAGAATTCACTTTGGCTATATATGGGGAAGAGAACTAGTTTGAATGGGAATTATACAGATATATACCTACATATATAAATCGTGGTGGTTTGAGGTGACGTGAATAAACAAAAGTTTCATTTGCCAACTCTGAATTGGAATCATAAAGAATGGTCTGTTTTGAGGGAGTGTTGTGGGTCCCAGTAAGCCGGTTTAACCTTATTGGAAACCTTTTCCTATTGTAATTTTTTCGGACAACCTTCTTCTTCTAATTAACCCCCATCAATTTGTATAAAAATTTAGGTGGGTTAGATTTAAAAGCTTACCAGTATCAATGCATGCCTTTAAACTTAAAAAAAATACTTACAAATGTATTTACATCGTTTACCAATAATATTTTCATATTGAAAGTTAGATTTTTTTTGCCAACAAAAAAAAAAGTTAGATTAAACTTACAGCATTATGAGTTGTGAGTCAAATCTTTAATAACTGAACTAATCTTTATTTTCAAATCCATCAATGATTTTTAATCTAACAATATAATAATTTAACAAAATTCAATTGACCACAAAAAAAGCTCATCCAAGGTTTACTCCCCAACAAATTGGCATTAGTTTTCATATCAGGGTTGAATGTTTGAGTATGGTATGATAATATTAACTATTATTCCTTGATCTTAATTATAAGAGTTACTTAGAAGGTTAATATTGATACTAAACACATACCTCTATCCATAAAATTTCTAAGGTTCACCATCCAAAAAAAAAACTACTTTATTTATAAACTGATATATAATTTAAGATTATACGAGGGGTATATTAAAGAGATCGGATAATATTTGTTATAATTAATTAATTTATATAGCTTACTTAATCTATCTAAATTAATTAATTAGCTATTAAATGTTGGCCTGAGAGGAATATATAATTACACACAGTATAAATGGTCATAGTTTCCTTCAATTACCTACCTTTTGGAGAAATGAACCAAAGACTTGCTTGGAGGATTGATATTATTGAAGAAATCAATTCGAAATTTAGATGGCAAAGACTTTTGACAATGACTGGCTTGAACTCTTGTGGATTTGCATTGATTCAATTGTTTGACAGTGTAGTCGTCATAAAGGACTCTTCTTCCTCTCTTTTCATAGGATGCCAAAATTTGAATTGTTTGATTCTTTTTATACATTCTCTTTCATGCATTTTTTTCAATACTAATTATCTCTCTTACTAACCATTTATAAGGGCATACTGAGAAAAATTTTCATCTCCTACTTAGTTATTATAAGATAAAGTATATCTTAAGTATTGAGTTCAAAAAATGCAATTTTGTTCCTTTATTCTTATAAAATATTCTTAAATTTTAATTATTTAATCTAATCATTTTTATATTATAAAATCTAAACATAAAATTCAACGACGATTAGAATGAAGGACTAATAATGTACTTTTTAAAATTAATGGATTGAAATTAAATTTGATGTAAATATAAAGGATGAAAAATATATTTTAATCTATTTATTACTTTTAGCTAATTTTAACCGATTCTTTAAACAGTATAATTCCGTTAAAATAATCTTAGGAAAAGGACAGGTCTATATAATATGAATGTAAGCTTTTTTGTTTTATGTTTCACATTAAATTATTAATTATTATTTTTTAATCTGCATCTTAGGTCAACGGAAACCACATCCACAGTGAAGAAAAACAACTGCAAAATAGCAATATTTGTCAATGGTTTTGTGATCTCGTGGTAAAGTTTTTCTGTAAGGCAGAGGTTGGGTACTCCTCCTTTTGTCAATGGTTTTCGTGATATGAAACCTTTTTTCTTTTTGTAAGATTTTTATTAAAGGAACTTACGTTTAAGAGGAAAACTCGGAAGCTATTTAGATCGCATTTTGGGGAAAAAACAGTTTGCTCTTACTCACACATATAATCAAAGAAATAGAGATTATAAGGCCATGTTTGATAACCACTTTTTAAAAGTACTTTCATACAGGTCGAGGTAAAACTATCTCACATACTTGTCTCAAATTGTATAAAATCACTTTTTAGAAACTGCTCTGAAACATGTAAAGTCTAGTGTAAAAGTTTAACCTTGCAAACAAACGTTTGATCCCTGTTAGAAAATGTACTCATGTTTAGTGCAAATAGTGATTCAAACGAACACCTTGTGGTTAGCAACAAAAAACTGAGAAAATTTTAATCGATGATAGCGTTCGTATTTAAGCCAAAATCACTATACAACGCAACCATCAATCAAGTTTATACTAATGTTCACTGTATCTCGCAGAAAGAATCAAATCTTTTTGAGAAATAATTCTCATCATCTACAAGTTAAACAAAACAGAAAATAGAACGAGTAAATTCAATATCAACTATTTAATACGTACAGCCCAAGTCCAATTAATGATGGTGCCATTGCCATGAGCTATGGCATGCATTGTGATCCGACCACCTCAATGTAATCGTCAAATTACTCGACTCCAACATTCTGAACCGCTTCCAATCTTGGAGGACTGCCTTAAGGTCAGCGATCTTGGCGGTGATGCTCCGGCAACAGTTGGCATGCACGGTGGTGACCGCCCTAAAGTCCTTACTATCTTGACAAAACCCACTGAAGTAAAGAGTGTCCATAAACCTAACCCTAAGTCCCAACTGTGAGATTATGCCATGTCTTATGAGATTTTGAAGAACGTCCTGTTCTTTCTGACCTTTCGAGCTGTCCTTCTTGCCGTACCATGTTTCGAACAAGGAAATAGTCTTGTTGTTGGATCGAACAAAGTAGAATCCTGTGTTGATGTTATGGTTTTCCGACCTAGGATTGCCGAGGTAATCGTCAGTGCTGATCTGCAAGTCCTCGTTTGTGTCGTTGCTTAGTCTTGTGAATGGATTTCTTAGCCACATCACATCAGTATCCTGTTTCATCATTCAGAGGAACATGTTTGATAAATCACACATTTTGTTT
>QFDD01003353.1:0-20067 GCA_006871305.1 Vachellia collinsii | reverse complement strand
TTAGGCAAGTTAGATTTAGAGTCTCATCATAACCAAAAAAATACTTTCAAATTTAAGAAGCACTTACAAAAAAACTTACTAATTGTCCCTAAATAAGATCCCATGAAAAGATTTAAATAATAATTTTTATAAATTATGATCGCATATTTACCAACTAAATCAACATCCTTAAAAAAAATGCCCCCAATTCTTTGTATTTTTCTTCCAACGAAATTTGATTCTCACGTAGCATTGTTAGAACTTTATGTCAGCTTAATTACTGTTAGTATTATGGTAAAATAAAACCAATCTCAAACTGTACTGAAGAGTTAAACACATTTGACAGTTTTTTTCCTTCCGTACGGCAAACAGTAAAATTTTTTACCTATATACTACACCTCAAAAAAAATTTACCCAGATGCTATACTTTTCTTAAACTCGCCCACCTGCTAGGTAAGTTTAAGAAAAATTTTATCAAACTCGCTCACCTGCTAGGCGAGTTTGATATATTACTTTTTTTAAAAAAAAAAAATTTTGGAACTCGCCCACCTTTAAATATTTTATTAATAAAAAATATTAAAAAGGAAAAAAAAATAATTTTTAATAATTTTTTTAAATAATTTTTTAAAATAATTATTAAAAATTATTTTTTTTCCGTTTTTTAATTTATTTTTTTTATATTTGTTTGATAATATTTAGATAAAAAGAGAAGTATAAAAAATAAAAGGCAGTGCATTTATAATTTCTCCTTTCTCTCTCTCTTTTTAAATTACAAAAGGCAAGTGAATAAATTTGAAAAATAATTTCCGCGTTGATTCAATATCCCCTTCCTCCCGAGTGATAAGGTTGTTGAAGATTTGATAAAGGAGGAAGGGGATATTGAATCAACGCGGGAATTATTTTTCAAATTTATTCACTTGCCTTTTGTAATTTAAAAAGAGAGAGAGAAGAGAGAAATTATAAATGAACTGCCTTTTATTTTTCATACCTATTTTTTTATCTAAATATTATCAAATAAATATAAAAAAAATAAATTAAAAAACGGAAAAAAAATAATTTTTAATAATTGTTTTAAAAAATTATTAAAAATTATTTTTTTCCTTTTTAATATTTTTTATTAATAAAATATTTAAAATTTTGGTGGGTGAGTTCCAAAAAATTTTTTTTTAAAAAAAAGTAATATATCAAACTCGCCCAGCAGGTGGGCGAGTTAAGAAAAGTATAGCACCTGGATAAATTTTTTTTGAGGTGTAGCATATAGGTAAAAATTTTTACTGTTTGCCGTAAGGAGGGAAAAAAATCCACATTTGACTAAAACATTTAAATTAAAGAAGTTCTTACAATATACGTAGAAATATTGGAGGAGATTCTAAATTAAATTAAACACATTCAGCTCTCTTTAGCCACTAAAGGGCAGGGGATTCCGTAAAATGCATTCCCGTGTTCCTACTGAATTTTGGCGCCAGCTTGTAGACCTGATTGAACCTTGCTCTGAAAATGCCTGCAATATGCATATACATTGAAAAGTAAGAAACCACGAAAGCTGATATATAGGGAGGTAAGACAATTCCATTCCACAATAACCTACGATGCCTACTATATATATGCCAATCAGCTATCTGGTTTTCTGACGGTGGACTTACAGTTTCCGATATAAACTCTAATCTCTTCACCGACCTCATTTGCGCTTTTGCCAAAATCAACTCTTCGTCCTTCGAGCTTTATGTTGCTTTAGACGAAAAGCGTTCCTTCTCTACTTTCACGACCACCGAGAGACGAAAGAACCCTTCCGTCATTACGCTTCTCTCTATTGGAGGCTCTGAGTTGTCGTCGATGGTAAGCAATGTTTCTTTTAGGAAATCTTTCATTCAGTCCTCTGTAAGAATAGCTAGATCTTATGGGTTTCAAGGACTCGACCTATCCTGGATTTTCCTTATCGATAACACAAGGTCTGACATGAACAATACGGGAATGCTTTTTCAAGAGTGGCGAGAAGCTGCAAATTCTGAGGCTCAAAACACCAGTGATCCAGAATTGATCTTAATAGCTTCTGTTCAATTCAGACCAGGTTTGGATCTTGTCTCCTACCCCGTTGAATCAATCAGAAGCAACTTGAACTGGGTACATGTTAGGGCTTATGATTATTACGTTCCTCAGCGGGCAAATGTTACTGCTGCTCATGCTGCTTTGTATGATCCTTCAAGCGATCTCAACACTAACTCTGGTATTAAGGAATGGATTGGTCGAGGAGTTTCTGCTAACCAGTTGGTTTCGTGTTTGCCTTTCTATGGATATGCCTGGACTCTTAAGAACCCTGAGGACAATGCAATAGGAGCTCCGGCTACAGGTCCAGCAACTAAAAATAATGGTTGTACGAGTTATAGGGACATCAAAGCTTTCGTACTGTATAATTCTACCTATGTATGCATGGTCTATCTTGTGCATTATTGTGGAGTAAAACTTGCAAGAACCTCATCAATTTGCACTAATCTGATGAACATGTGTCATCAAGTGAAGCTTCCACAAACTCCACCCCTTTTCCTTCTTTCCACAACTTGTTTGCCTTCAATGATTAGGGAAAAGCTGATGAATAGTAATAGAAAGTCGAAGTGATTGTTTGAAAAATTGTTGGGTGAATGACCGTTAGCCAAAAAGCATTTTGGAAAATGATTTTTATTCAGAATGCATTATTTTAAGAATGAGTTTTTGGCTCAGAATATATTTTGAAAGGAGTTGTCAAACGCTGGAGTTTGCAAGCTAACGGACTTTTGGGTCCAAAATACATTTTGAACGTTGTTAAACAAACATGAAATATGTTTCAAATAATACTTTATACTCTGATACATTACAAAATACTTTAAAATACTTGAGATCATAAAATAATATTTCAGAATGTTGGATATTAATATCTAATACTTAAATTTACATTTTTGATAATTACATTGAAGAATATTGATAAAATAGATCTCTCTTATTTTGGATTTGAGCTAGGTTTTGTGTTTGGAACTTGTCATAGTCAGATAAAATAAATAGTAGATTTCAAGAATTTCTTTTCTGAAGGCTGTCCATGATAACCTTTATTTTTTTTAATGGGCCATCAATCCTATAAATAATAAGACCTGATAACCTGCCGGCATGCATGTACAGTGATGACAAGAGAGACATATGCCAACTGATGACATGCCAAAGACTATTTAATAATTTTTCAGTTTTAATATTTGTAAAAATTAATATTTTAGTCTTTATATTTTTGACTTGGTTGAAACTTAGGGTATATTTGAGAATAGCTTTTTTAAGTAATTTTACGCAATCCAAGATAAGTATGTGAGAGAAGTTTTGTCTCAACTTGCGTAAAAGTGCTTTTTTAGTGGTTGCCAAACAAGCCATTAATTCATCTATTCTGAGTCAGTTCAGTTTTTATAGTTTTTATTCAGTAATAACTAAATCCCTAAACTTTGATTTGCTATAACTTTTTCCGAACAATTTTTAACCATTTTATAATTTAATCCTTAAAATTTATTATATATATAATTCCATTTTTCTAAAACATATGGACTAATATTTTAAATTGTTAAATTATCGGAATTTGGTTGCATCTAGTTAAAGCTCGGGAATTGAATTACAACCAATTAAAATTATACAATTAGATTATATACCAGTTGATGGATCAGGCAAATTAATTTTTAAAAAATGATAACTATAAATACTTTTAAATAATATATTTAATTTTTTTATCTTTTAAATAAAAATTAACTCTGGTATTAATATTATAAAGTAGATGTAGTGTTTGTTATTTGGTCAAGGGTCCAATTTCGTTATTCCGCAGTGTCTTCATATGCCAACTGACATCAAATTCAAAGTGGGCCGCCGGCAAAAACCACTAAATATTATCAAAACTGACAACTAGTTTAATTTAACCACCAAGTTGGTTCCAATTCTAAACTTTCCAAGTCCCAAATATATATGAGATTAAACTAATGCACGATCAATTAATTGGCGATGCCTTTGTTTGCCAGGAAAAAAAAAAAGCATATACACAGGCAACAGTTATTGATGATAAGGCAAGCCAGCGTTATAGAGTACTATATTTACTTAAATGTGTTTGAGAATGATTGCATTGATCCTTGTTCTTGTTGCTCTTCTCTTTGTACCATCTCATTTCTGTGCAGAAGAGGAAGAAGTTTGGAAACGGATTGGTTTCTGGATGCCTGGAATTTCCGATTCTGAAATAGAATCCAAGCTCTTCACTCACCTTTTGTTGGGTCATCTTGACATGAACTCTTCGTCTTTTGAGATCATCACTCAGCCCCTGAAATACAATCTGGACAAGTACCTCCCTGGCTTCTCCAGCACAGTCAAGCAAAAGAACCAATCCCTCAAAACAATTCTCTCCATTTATGGAGCCGAAGATTTGAGCTTGATGATGAGTAAAGCTTCTTCCAGGCAAATCTTCATCAAATCTTCCTTCGACGTAGCCACGAGATACGGCTTCGACGGAGTCGACTTCTATTGGAACCCCTATCAAATAACACAGTCCGACATGAATAACATGGCAAGATTCTTACTAGAGTGGCGACAATCAGCCAAGCATTTTCAGCAGCAACTCATCTTAACCGCAACAGTTCCTCCTTATCCACATTCCTATTTCAACTCATCTATCATGTATCCTTTTGATTCCATGAAGGCGAACTTGAACTGGGTCCATGTGAAAACTTTTGCTTACACTTCTCCTCCGAACTCTCCACATTTCACTGCGGCGCCGTCACCTTTATACAACCCTTCCAATAAGAGCACACACAATTTCATACGAAGGTGGATCGATGGTGGTTTGCCAGAATCCAAGCTAGTTATGGGGTTGCCTTTATTTGGATATTCTTGGAATCTTTCTGACCCAAAAAATTATGCGATTGGTGCTCCGGCGACTGGGGAAGCAGAGACTCCACATGATGGGATGATCACTTACACGGAAATGAAAGCTGCTAATCAGTTCAATGCAGGTGAATCGCATTACAATGAGACTTATGTAGCTAACTACTGGACACAAGGATCCACATGGACAGCTTTTGACGGTGTTGAGGCTATCAGAGAGAAGGTTTCTTACGCCAAGAAAAATAAGTTGCTGGGTTACTTTCTGTGGCAAGTTTCCAATGATAACAATTGGGAGCTTTCCCTCGCAGGTAATCTCTCTCATATTCTTCTATTATAACTTATCTTTGCGAATCAATGTTTTTCCATAATCGAACCCAACTATACATAGGATGACAATCAATTTCACCTCATCCTCACAAAGCATCAAAAGGATTGATGATTAAGGTTAAGTGTTGCATATCTTGCACAGAAAATTTCAGCCAAAAAAGGGTATCAAAACACTACTAGACCGCCTCCTTGATCATAGCACACACAAGTCGCAGTGCACAGGAGGAGGTAGGAAGACCCAATAAACAACGATCCCATTGTTCAGATTTAATATCTGTATATTTCAAACAACTCCACATAATTTCAAATCCATCGAACAATAAATCACTATCCAGTCATCGACTAGATCAAAACTGCATTATAGACAAAACTGCAACGGATGTGAACCTTCATTCACAAAAGTTTTGGGAAATTTATAGGACTTCATTTGATGATTTGACAATACAAAATAAATTTCAGTGCCTAAAACCTCTGCAAAATAATTCGGCTTGATCCGATAAGGGATCCCTTCCGATTGTGACTTTGATCTATAGACGTAGAAGCTGAATATTGTTCTTTTCCAATTATTAATTAAAATATTGTTTCATCACTTTTCAGCTAAAGGGGATGATGAGGATGGGCCAAGAAAAAAAGACAAGCTGAAGATTATTTTGTCTGCAGTGGCTGCTACATCCATTCTGCTATGCGGCGCCATAATCTTCATTGTGTGGAGAACAAAGTTCAAAGAAAAGGGTAAATTTTCAGCTGCAGAAGGGAAAATTTATGACACCATTCCTGATCTGCAAGTCTTTTCGTTCTCTGACATTGAAGAGGCCACAAATAGATTCTCAATTGAAAATAAGATTGGAGGAGGAGGTTTCGGGCTTGTCTATAAGGTAATAATATTTCAACACGACCTTCTACTGCTCTCATCTTTTCCTTAAATCTTTCTATCATATTTACAGGTCTCTTTAATTCAAACTACACATAGCACATACAAAAATGAAAAACTGAATAAAGTTCTAGGATAGATATAGCAAAATTTATCGTATGAAGTAACAACAGAAGTAGCACCATTGGATTAAAATTCTGACCAAAATTATTATTATTGTATGGGTTATTGGTTAATTCTCAATGTATCAGAATTTGCACTCGGTTTCATGAAGTTTAAGATTTTAATTCTCTGCTTAAAGATTGACGACACCACCTAGAGTCACACAGCTCCAGCCATTGATTTGATCAATTAGTTCTCAGCATTGCCATGAATTCATGGAGTACTATTATGAATCCATCCGCTTTTCACTTTTCAGGCAAGTCATTAAACAAAGTCGTTTTTTATTTTATCACCAAAAAAAAAAAATCAGGCTTTATTAACATGGTACCAAAATCCGGAACGTTCCCACCGGTTGAACGGGAAACCGGTGACACCGGCCATTTGTTCGGTACGGTTGATGGTGAGCACCGTCAGGATTTCGATCCGGATAACCCGGTATAAACTGGTACAACCCGGCCTACCCACTGGGTTGGGTGGGTTAGCCGGGTTAGTTTTTTGCACACCAGAAAGTAGAAACTCTTACAAGAAGCAGAGAGTTTGAGGAGAAATAAGATAGTAATGGAAGAGAAGGAAAATAGCATAGAAAAGATGCAATTTACAGCGAAAAAAAAACTCTTCAAAGATAAAGTGAAGAATCTTTCTAAAATAGAAAGCATTGGGAAAAAAAACAAGGATGGATGATTTCAGTTCAAGAGAGTGATGCTTTTGGTTGAAGCTTTCAAGCTTTTGCGACCGGAAAATGAAGAGAGCATCGTCACTGAGAGATTCGAACTGCAAAGAAGAAAGAGAAAAGTGAAATTTCTTTCTTTTCATCGTTTTGTAAGCTTGTCAGCTAGTTGCATGCAGACTGTAGATTCAGATTTGTCTGACATTACCTCTTGTTTTGCATTTCTTTTCATCATTTTTTAAGCTTTGCAACTAGTTGCCACAGAGGCTCAAACCCACATGCTCTTACACAAAAAGTAAAATAATGATGTTGTGCATTTCCCCCAATCCTATCAGGGCATATATTTATAATATGTATGTGTGCGTATTTATAATATATATAAATTTAGTTGTTAACATTTTTACATATTACTTTTATTGAGATATTTTTATCATTAAAATATGAATAATGTCGTATATTTTAATTAGATTATATTATTTTAATTATCATTGATTTGAATCCGATATAACCTACCAACACTATAAATAAATTTTTAAATAATCAAAAGAAACACATGTAAGATGTGACAAATAATGAATTGATGGATTAAATCAATGTCTAGAATTGAATACTGAACCTAATGATAATTTGAACTTTATTAGTAGATATTAATCTTTAGAATTTCATGTCATTTCAGTATATTTTTCTTGAGTTTTATACATTTTGTATATCTTTATGCATATTGTAAATGCTTAAGATAAAAAAGTATGCATTTAATTTTTAGTTGCACATCATTTCATAGTTTCTTATGCTTTAATGGTATAAGAAGATGCATGAAAACAAAACAAAATTTGAATAACTCTATACTTTTCAGATTCTCCTAAATCCTTTTCAATTCAAATTTTGGCAATTTTTAAATTTATTCTATGTAATATCACAATAACTCTAGTTATTTTCAGGGAATCCTACCAAATGGTGAGACGATGGCAGTGAAAAAACGATCAAAAGGTTCTAAACAGGGATTTGAGGAATTCAAAAACGAGATAACACTTGCTTCAAAACTACAACATGTGAATCTTGTTCGCTTGTTGGGGTTCTGCACTGATAAAGAAGAGCAAATGCTGGTTTATGAGTACATGCCTAATAAAAGCCTTGACTTTTACCTCTTTGGTAAGCAATTTTTTACAGCCCAATATTTTATGCATAAGTAGAACTTGTCTGTTTAGTTCAATGTTTATGAGGAAATTGTCTATTTAGTTCTCATCAACAAGCTGATGTTAATCTATACTGCTCCAAGATTAGACTTGAACCCCTTTGGGATGAACGTATGAACATATACATACAGTACCTGTGTTTAATTGTTCAACCTTCATGGCGTAGCTATAATTTTTTGTGAACGGATTTTGACATAGATCCTGAAAAGCAACATCTATTGGATTGGGGACAACGTGTTTGTATCATTGAAGGAGTCATGCAAGGTCTTCTTTATCTTCAAGAATATTCTAGGTTAACAATAATTCATAGAGATTTGAAAGCAAGTAATATTTTATTAGACCATGAGATGAAGCCAAGAATTGCCGACTTTGGGATGGCAAGACCATTCAAAAAGGACGTACAGGAAAGAACCAACGGATTTGGATTTGTAGGAACATAGTAAGTATATATTCTTTTAGTAGTTATACATAATTATGCCACTGATTATTTTTTTTATAAATACTCCATTGAATTGGTTTCATCATTTTCTTGTAGTGGTTACATTCCTCCTGAATATGTCAAGAAAGGATTGTGGTCTGTTAAATCTGATGTGTATAGCTTTGGTATCCTACTTCTACAAATAATAAGTGGTAAAAGGATATCAGGGGAATATGGAGAGAACAATAATTTTAACCTGTTGGAATATGTAAGTAATACATATTTATAAACTTCATTAAAAAAAATATTTTAACTCTATTGTCAATCCCACATAGTGGTACAAGGTTTTTTTTTTTTCCTTCTTTTTTTTGGTATTTGCACTCTCTATTACTCATGAGCTTCCCTAATTAATGATTTTATCAGGCTTACAAGTTGTGGAAAGAAGGAAAAGGAATGGAGTTTATGGAAGCTTCACTTGATGATGCATGTTCGGAGTGCAAATTGATGAGATGCATGCAAGTCGCACTCTTGTGTGTCCAAAATAATGCAGAAGATAGACCATTCATGCTCCAAGTTTCTACAATGTTAAGAACTGAAGCCAACAATAATATCGCAGCCCCAAAACAGCCTGCATATTCAAAACTCGAAAACGAAGAAGGAGAAACTATTATCTTCGTTCAAAGATCGGAAATTTGTTCACAAAATGAGACAACAATGTCTCCAGTACTGGCTCGATAATACTTGGCAGTAATGCTTTTTCATTTTATGTTCTATACATTTTCGCCACAGGAGTGAATTGCTGTTAAATTTCATAAACTTCCGGAGTTCATATGCCTTATATCTTAGGCTCTGGACCTCCCTCCAATAACCGACACAAAGCTGAGGACAAGATCTAACAGTAGACACCCAAAGCAACCCAATCCATGACGTTTGGTACAGATAAATGTGAAAAGAATAGTTTATTCAGAAGTAGATGCAAAAAATTGTTTTGAGTGTTATTTTGTAGTTCGGGTTGATATAATATTTGATTACTTAAATTTAGCTTCATCTTGTTTTTTGGTCCCGCAAATTTAAAACTAGTGATTTAAGTCCCTCAAAAGGTAAATTGATTCAAATTTTTATTAGATTATAAGAATCAATGTTTTAAATAAAATAAATTTGAGGATAAAAACAACTAATTTAAAGAAATTAAAATCCAAATGAGGATAAATTTGTGAGAATAAAAATTGCATTAACTCTTGGTAGATCAATACCACCAAACATTTGAATCAATTGGTAAAAGTACCAAGATGTCGGGTTTTAGTTTGGGCATGTAGCAACATTAAATCTTGGTGGTGGGAACGCCACTCAAAAGAGTTCCACATCCCATAAATCCAAATTAGTCTAGGCCTGTTGTGTTTTTCTTGACGTAGGAGCTAACATGAGATATTGGGAGCTTGCACACTTCCTGCATTTTTATGGTTGAAATTTCTGAAGTGTCAGATCCTATGCATCTAAAAAATTAGAACTAAACTCTGCAGATGCAGAGAGTAGAAGACAAATAATCTTACGAATGTCCAAGGGTTAGTATTGTCAATAAAAGGCATAAGCACTCAAGATATTTTAAAACCCTAAGGTCCATATTGAGGAAATCTATCTGATTTACACCACACAGACATGCATGGCAAATAGGCAATATTAGTATCATCAATAATTTACACAATGGTATGTCTACAGCTACAGGGGAAGATAACAAAGCCAAACAGGAAGACCACAGGCCACGTTTGCGAAAGATTCTCTTGGCTATTGCTGCTGCATCAGTATTGCTATTATCAGGTCTCTTAGCCTACATCCTAAAGCGGAGAATGTTCAAATTAAAAGGTAAAGATTCAGCTGTGTTTAATTATTCTCCATTCACAAATGCTTACCTTCTCTGTATGTTCTTGTAAAGCAAATGAAGAAGCTGCAAAACATTTAAACGGTAATGCTCCCGATGTTCAAGTCTTTTCTTTCTCTGATACTGAAAAGGACAAATAGATTCTCAATTGAAAATAAGATTGGAGCAGGCGGTTTTGGAGTTGTTTGCAAGGTAAAATTTCTCTGATATTGAATAGTAATGCTCCATAAGTAGTAGGATTTTTGTGCAATGCAGGCATGAGACTTCCACCGTAGTGCATCTAATTTATCATATGCTTTCATATCAATTTCATGGAGTCCACGACATTTAAATTATAAGAATGTGTGGCAAGTCAAGTAATGAACTTAAAAAAAATTAAAATAATATGCAGAACATTTTATCACTTAAAAAGTTACATTATTACAGATCAAGCATTTGGATTATATACAAGCACCCAAAAAAAAAAAAATATTAGCATGGGCTTCACAATTTGAATAACTTATAATTCACAAACTACGCTAAAGCTTCATATTTCAGATTTTGCAAATTTTCAAATGAACATATTCTTACTACATCCACCCACAATTTCAGTAAGTTTTGTTTCTCTAGGGTATATTACCTGATGGTGAGGAAATAGCAGTTAAAAAGACGATCCAAAGGTTCCAAGCAAGGATTTAAGGAATTCAAAAATGAGACAAAACTCAATGCAAGACTGCAACATGTCAATCTTGTTCGATTGCTGGGGTTCTGCAATGACAGAGAAGAACAAATGTTGGTTTAAGAGTAAATGCCAAACAAAAGTTTTGACTTTTATCTCTTCGGTCAGCAATCTTTAAAACTTAGAATGCATGTGCAACATCCTTTATTGAAGTCTGTAAACAGGGCATGTCAGTGATAAACATTCAATCGATGCAGTACTATTATTCACAAATATTTTTGCTGACCATTCATGAGGCAGTGAAATTCAAGCTTTCTCAATTTCATGCTCATCAAGTGCTTTTGTGGAAATTACTTATCTTGCTGTCCTTCCCAATCTGATCTCAAGTTTCTAATCTTTTTAAGGATACAAGCAAAAGATTAAACTCGAAACTCTGTGAGATTAATATAATGTCTACCCACATTGCTTTTTATTCTTGAAAGTTCATGGTATATCTTAAATTTTATGAATTGATATTCGCACAGATACCACAAAGAAACATCTACTGGATTGGAAAAAACGTGTTTGCATATATTGAGGGAGTTACTCAAGGGGTCATCTACCTTCAAGAATATTCTAGATGGACAATAATTCATAGAGACATGAAAGCCAGCAATATTTTATTGGATCATGAGATTAAGCCAAAGATTTCAGATTTTGACATGACAAGACCATTCAAAAAAGATGAACATGAAGAAAATGCCAGCAAACTTGTAGGGACATTGTGAGTATTCTATTAGTAGCTCTCCATAATAAATTTTTTTATGATCATCTATCCCATTGATTCATGTGGATGATACATGGTTCATCTCTTGTAGCGGCTACATACCTCCTGAATATGTTGAGAAAGGATTGTGCTCCATTAATCTGATGTTTATAGCTTCGGTATCATCCTCCTACAAATTATTAGTGGTAAAAGGATTTCAAACTTATATGGAGAGAACAATGATTTGAACCTCTTAGAATATGTAAGTAATGTATACATACATGGATTTTGTTTTAAAAAAAATTAAAAATCCACTCTCAATTAATTACTTTGTCTCCCTAATATTTTTAGGCTTACATGCTATGGAAAGAAGGAAGAGGCATGGAATTCATGGATTCTTCACTTGATGATACATCCTCTCCATGCAAATTGATGATATGCTTGGTTATTGCTCTCCTCTGTGTCCAGAAAAACGCAGAAGATAGGCCATGCATGCTAGAAGTAGGCATGATGCTAAGAAATAAAAGCACCTTCACAGCAATCCCAAAAGAGCCAGCATATTCAAAGGTAGGGAATGAAGAGGCTCAACAGCCAGAAATTAGTTCACGACATGAAACAACATTGTCTCCAGTTTGGGGTCGATAGCAAGTAACAATGTTACATTTTATTTTTATGGTTAAAACAACTGATCCTCAATATAATAACATGAATGCATCCACTCAATCTACAAAGTAAAATTGTTGAATAAGACAACAAAGTACAGTTGCTTAATCAAAGCGGGACAGTACTTACCCTCTAACAACTCTTTCGATAAGATTTTCTACCTTGTAATGTTCTAATATTAAAAGGGGAGAACTATGGTGGATCTCTCTACCACTCATAGAAGACTATGATGATCCAGTTGTTTACATATTAATCAAGGTTTGTCATATTTGTCCTAGAATGTAAATATCGAAAGAAATGGATAAAGAATTTTTGCCATTCAAAAAAGTATTACCATACAGCTAAACATACACTTTGCTTCTTTTAACATTAATCTCATTTCACAAATCTTCATTCCAAGGCCACCTTATAACTTACTAAGATTTAAGATTACTCAATTGAAAAGTTGTACGTGGCATTTATGAAGAACTATAGCATACCTCAAAACAATCCAAAGTGTTCTTACTTCAGTACTTACAAGTACAACTACTCCACAGCAGATTCTAATTTAAATAACCAAACTTTTAGCTCACAATCCTAACAAGCTTAAAGACTAAAAGACCACATTTTCAACTTTTATATGCTAATTCAGAATCTGAGTGTCTTAAATAAGGTCTACCCAAGGTTGCAACTATCATGAATAGCTATCGACTATAATTTTAGCTCTGTATTCCATTCAAGCATTTCAAGAAACATTTGAAATGCACTAGTTAACATGCCCATGCAATAGACATCCCAACTTTAAATCCTTTACACCGAGCAATCAATGAGCACTTTCATAAATTTCTCACCGACATCTCCAGTCCCAAATGTAATGTGAATAGACGGGGCCATAAGAATACCTTAGAAGAGTTATAAATCACTTCAATTTAGCGAGGTTTCACTTCAATTATTTATTACAAACCACCGAAGCACTGGCCGAGAGAGACCATTGACATAGCGACAAGCTTTGGAACAAGCAGGATGTCAGAAAAGAGAAGAGGAAACTTGTATGTCGCACCAAACAATCACCAATTAGATGCCCACATGAGCAAGAAAGGAAGGAGAAGGAACGAGTTAAGTTTAAAGGTTGAACAAATTAAGTGGCTGAGAAATTTTTCTTCCCCTTGACAATGAATTTAGGCAGGAAAGTCAATCATTCACTTCTTCCACTTTTAACTCACTTATAACTCATTTTTTATATTAGTATTCTTGTCAATTAGAGAGTGATCTTATGTGTGGCAGTGGCAAAAACAGGTTACAACTCAGCTTCTACTTCGTGGGTTTTTTGATTGAAATCTAAACGACAAAAGAGAGATGGGAAGCATGAACCAGGCCGCCGGAGCAAAAATGTGGCAGACGATGACAATACTCCACTGGAGTGCACGTTACATAATCGCGTGCGCGCGGGTGGCACACAGACAGACACACACACACACACACACAAAATCTAACAAATCACACTACTCAAATATAGAGTCATGCAAAACATGCCTCATTCGTTAAATTAATAAAGAATAATGCTAAATGGTACAAACAATTTATCATATATTACACATCCAATCGTTATATCCATCTGTTTAACTCGAATTCCTGGGGGAAAATTGTTTTTCTATTGTTGTCATAACGTGTACAGTTTTTCATTCACGAAAGAATAATATATAACTAAATAGTATTAGTAACTAATAATAAGTAAAACACGCTCACCCCACTCCTCAACTACCAAAAAAATGAGGGGCAACCAATTTTTGAATTCCCAGGATGAACTGTGAAGGTTGAAATTAAAACAAGCACAAAAAAGCTTGTCAGACTTGGAGATGAATCATGATGTAATTTCACAAACATCAGAGGATGGGAATTTAGTCTCTTTTTTTGGGGCGATATGATCTGTTATGAGCAAGCGTAAATCCCAATGATGCAACCATTGCCACCAAGTAACCTGTTATCGCTCCATAGCTTACACAGATAGGCCATTCCTGCAAAATACCAAAGTGACAATTCAAACCTTTAACTGCCAATTTTTAAGAGCTTACCACCATGGAATCAGATTAACATTACGTAATTTTTACAGGGAAAATTAATTGTTTCGTCCCTATAATTTTGACTCGTTTATAACCTAATCACTAAATTTTGCACAGCATAGCTTAATCCCTATAGTTTCAACTCGGATGCAGTTCAACTCCTTAATTTTGACTCATTGCAGCACGACCCTCTTGATTTTCTATTTTAGAAAATAAAATTATATATATTTCATTAAGTTCAGGGAATCAAGTTTTACATAGTTAAAACTATATGAAAAGTGAATTACAATAAATTAAAATTCAGTAATTGAGTTACAACTGAGTTAAAACTATAGGACTAAATTGCCCCAAGTCATAGTTTGAGGACTAAGTCAAAACTAAGGGACCCAAAATTAATTTTTTCCATTTTTATATCACCACCATCCTAACAGATTTTCAGTCTGCAGCTTTGAGGAAAGATTGCAGGATACTTTCAGGAAAATTTAAAAGGTCAAACAATAAACAAGTGGCTTCAGATATCTTGTCAACAATCCTCCAACATTCCAGGTTTGCTTGCAATCACTAGGTCTTTCTTGGATGGAGGAAAATTTTGGATCATTAGCAAACATACTTATGGGATTGAAGGTGAAACTATCAGAAGATTTGGTAGCTGCAGTTGACTTTTCTTCACCGTTCTGAATCAATCCCATGAAGCATAAAACAAAATTTAATTGCATAACCCGAGTTTGGCAGATGATGGCCTATGTATGTGTCTGTGTAATGATGTCAAGGACGGGTGTCCAGAAGAAAGATTACCTGCCATGGCCTCTCCCAGTCAAGTGGCATCGGCCAAGCTCCAAACCAGCCCCCAATAACTACTCCATGAGCTGGTAGGCAAATTAAATACTCAATTGTTCCATTAGGCCTGAGTGGAAAAATAAAACATCAAGATTTAATTCATATTAATTAACTTAAGGGATTAAATAGAAAGATGACAAGCCTAATCCGCTCTAGGAAATATTTAAATATATGCCACCATCACTACCCTAAAATGAGCTCCCAACCGAAGAAAAAACATTTAAAAAATGGAGCAAGGGAAGATAATATCAATCACCAAACAGGAAAATACTTTTATTACCAAGAAAAACAGAGGAACATACTTAGTCTGTGCAAATATACGTCTCCAATCAGACCATGATGAACCAAGAACACATGAAGCTGGAACTGTCTGCCATAGTACAAGATGTGAGTTGATGCATGTAGAACATACTAAACCAAGGGTTTATACTCACAAAACAGATATATCCCATCAAAAGATGCCTTTTATTAAGGGGCAAGAAGGGAGGCTACAAGCAGGTGACAAAAATCTTAATGGTGAAGAACTTTTCAAGTAAGATGTCTGAGCAGATATTGTATTTTTAAAAGTGATTTCATACAGTTTACATATTTCACTTATTTTACGGTTAGGAAAGGTGTTTCCTTAATGATCGCCATGCTCTTCGCGTGTGCAAGTAAAGCCACAATTATTAACATGCTTGTATGTTATCAAGGACCAAAAAGCAGCGGCAGAAATCTACAATATGTTATATTTGCAAGGGATGGATGTTGCTAGAAATTAAAACAAACATAGACGAAAAAATGGATGGTATCGTTTTATCTTTACAAGCATGAATGATGCCTAATGCTTTATGTGGCAAGTACATAGATTCTGATAGGATACAAAATGTGTATGTAGTACCAATCAATGGCAGAAAATGGGAAAAAAATAGAAACCAAATGACACATGCAGAAAATTATTGGGTGACCTGCTGTACATTAGTCAGAATAGCTAGGGGAACACCATTCATGCAATCTGCCCCTTAAGGGTTGCGGCTATAAGAGGAGGCATGAAAATGGCAATGATTTGATCGTAAATCCCATGGAGTTACTTCCTTGACTACAAGAAAGATAATTATATTTTGCCTGTTGCATTTCTTCCCATCTATACTTTGTTCTTCATGTTTTCTCATAGAAATAGTCAATAATTCTCCACATCCTTGATCATTTGTTTTACTCCCTCCTGTTCTAAATATAGGTCGTTTTTAACTACTACATCAAAACTAAGGAAAGTTAGACACCCCATTAAAATGGTCTTAGAATTAAATAAGTTTCCATCTCTCCTTGATAAATACCTTCAATTTTAAAAGATCTACATAAAGTGCCTACATTGGGAATTTACAAGAAGGCCTGGAACAAAACACCAAATACCCTAAAAATTCATATAGAGTGACCTACGTAGGATCTCACATTCCTTTTGGAATCCGACCTACATAGAGGATCGGAGGGAGTAATTTTGAATTGTTAGCCAAGAAAGCAACATTGAACTAATTTTTGCCAGATCACACAATAATCTTCAGCATCACACACATCCTTAGCTTCCATATTGCTAAGTGATTTGGAAGACCAAATCACTGCCAATGCTTTGCAGTAACTTCATACACAGCTAAGTAATATGATAAAGTAGTGAGTGACCATAATTACAAAAGGCATGCTGAAAATTCTATTTATCCTCTTACTTTTGGACCAGTTCAGTTATGTATAGTGTTAAACTTTGTGGCAACATTTATTATATTATGCATATTAGAATCGCAACCCATCTGTTTTTTTAAAATTGACTTTCAGTTTTAGGGCAATGTTTCTAAAATTAAACAATCTCACGCACCATAAGTATAAGTGATGCAGTAAGCATGTGAGATTGACCAAATGCAATTAAAACTGCTAAAATGTTTTACAAGGCACGGCTAAACAAAGAAATGACAATGTAGCAGGCACTCACTGTAAATAATGACATCATAAGAGACCAGTTAACTGTCTTTGGCAGATACCTGTCCCAAGTAAATATACAAAAAATCATAATCAATAGTTATATCTAGATCTGTAATGGAACAGTTTAAAAAACAACAAGACACATAACAGAAGAGACTAACACCAAAAGGAAACGTAACTAGACAAATTTGAAGGCCCAAAATAATATGAACTCATAGATCCCTATGTCCAGTATATAAAACATATACACTATACCACTTATTTCACGTACTCTATTGTGACAGGCGCCCCCAAAGCAATAGCTCCTAAAAAATTTATCGCTGCTCCTGTTCAGTAAAATGTAACATTTTCTCAGTAAAATTCATCATAAAGTAATACTGCTGAGAAGCAAAAATACCTATGTTACGATCAAAGAACATAAAAGATTCAATGTAAAGAGGGTGAGTGTCGTAATCAAGGAAAAACTTTAAGAGCATATATACGCTTTCAGTTCGGTTGTTAAACAGCAAGGCAAGGGAGCATCGTAAAGGAGTAATTGCATATTAGCCAAATCCAAGCAGAAGAGGAAGACATAACCAGTGTTTCAACTAACCTATTGGCAGTGCCAGGAAACCTCGTCCTACAGCTCGCACGTACTGCAGAAAAGCAGTAGGAAAAAAACAGTCAAAACAACAAAAAGTAGAAATCAGATAGGGAAGAGATTAAAGTGCATACACATCGATTTAATCCTATCTTCATTTGCACTCCTCCCAAAAATGCAGAAAATTCTGAAAGAAAATGGAGCTCGAATTTTACCGTGCAACTTTGGGGATTCCGTCGGTATCGACTGTAAAGAAGTATCACAATTGGCAGTTCTATGATCTAAATGATGCCAATAAAAAGAATCAGAAACAAATCGAAATTTTGAAATGCAATGTTAAAAAATGGAGAATCAAATAATACCCATATCAGAAGTAAGGTGTTAGAAGGGTCAGTAACGAGGTTGATGGAGTAGAAGTTGTTAGCCACCCAGAGAGCAAAAGCCAGGCCAATCCCGCATAGCAGTTGAACGATGAAGGCCTCTGAAGCTGAGATGAAAGAGGACCCATCGATCGCCGAGGCCTTCGTTGCTGTCGTCTTCGCCATGCTTCGCCGGCAATAGGAGGAAGAAAGTTTATGTTCTGGACATCCCGGGAAAACCCAATCAGGATGTGGCTCAGAGTGGGCACTTCAACTATACCATAGGCCCGTTTGGTTCCATTCTGGACCATCGCAACGGTAATAAATCATTATCAATGACATTGCTGTATATTTTTTAAGTCCAGGTGAGTTTAATTACCTGGATTCATCAGTGTCAGTGTTAGGTGTATGCCTATGGAGTTACAAAATTTTCATCAACAAAATCATCGTATCGATATTATGATTTCAACTCAACTTCATAAGTTAAATCAATTCATTAGTAATTGGATCAATATTTATTAGTTTAATAACATTATATTCAATACTAACAGTCCAGGGTTTGTTTAATCAAATCTTTTTTCTTTTTTATTAAGAGAAGTATTTACATTTAATATTAGGCTGTGCCTTAAATATTATTGTTTTTAGTATAAAAACAGGTGTTTGAAAAAAAAAAAAATACTATTACCAGAGTTGGATCCTAGTATAAGTATAAAGGTTAATATCATAACATGTCAAAACCTTTACATCTAGTGTTTGACAAAGTAGATGGTAGAATTTTGTTTTCAGTACCAAAGACTCCTTTCTTTTCAATTGCTCCCTCTTTACCTACTGCATGGTCCAATTAATCTTGATTTATTTCCATTGCTACAGGCCTACAGCCCTGTATTTCAATGTGTGTATCAAATAGTGTTTTTGTTGGGACTAAGTAAAACTGCTGTTTTTTTTTTTTTTTTGAAAACACACTCCATCCGATTATATGTATATACACATTACACTGTTTGGGATAGGCTCTCTCCACAAATACAAGTGTATTTGTGAAAAAAAAAAATTACACCTCGGAGCAAACGTTATGATATCATATGCACATTCATAAAAGGTTCAATTTATACCTTAACTCATTACTTTAAAATCTCAAAAAAAAATTTAAATAAATGAAATGCAGGCATGACTTTCAACTCTCTAATGTATAAATAATGGTCAGTTTGATTCAATTACATAAAAGATGATTACATGTAATACTGATATATTATATTGATTCAAGTGAGCCGCGGGTTAACGTGAGTAGACTATTTTTTTCGCGTGAAGGAAAGAAGAAACCAGCAAGTCATGACAGAATGGGGATTTTTCTGGGAAACTATCATGCGAGAGTCAAAAAGTGGGTCCCTTTTGGAATGAAATTTTAAAAGAAAATTTAGATTTGTAGTCTTTGCTTAATAAAACTGATGGATCATTAACTTGAGACTCCAAGGGATTAGTTAAATAGCAATCCAAGTCATGTTAACGTAAGTTGCAAATTTCTTCCTAAAATTTTCATTTAAAAGTAATCTCATTTAAAATCTTTTTGAAGGTTAATTTTTGTTCAAAAAAATTTTAATCGTAGCAATTTTATCCTACATTATTAAAATACTAACAATGATCTTTTAATATAGAGAACAGTAAAAAGCGGCATTACTTTATATTAAAACTTCAAAAATTACGTTTAAGTCTAAGTTAAATTTATACCTTAGCCTGATAAGTTTTGCATGAGCAGGATCTTCACCATGGCACATCAACCATTGCCGGACATTTCAACCGTCAAGAGTCAAAACAATGCAAAATCAAATCATATACTACAAAAGGAAAAAGTTATCCAAAATCAAGTGTGAAAATGAAACCCT
>QFDD01003352.1:0-22141 GCA_006871305.1 Vachellia collinsii | reverse complement strand
GCGGCTAAAGAAGCTAATTCACAAGAGCTAGATTCAATTAGCCACTTGGAATGTTGGGACTCTAACCGGAAGATCTAGGGAGGTGGTGGGAATAATGAGAGTTCGTAAGATTAACATTTTATGCCTTCAAGAAACTAAATGGGGTGGAAAAGAGTCTTAGGAATTAATGGTTTTAAGCTTTGGTACATAGGGAAAGGGAAGGTGAGGAATGGTGTTGGTATCATCGCGAATAGAGAATGGAAGAGGAATGTGATGAGGATAAGAGGATTGAGGATAGAATCATAGCTTTATAGATGATTGTTGAGAAGGACACTATCCACTTTATTAGTGCATACCCACCTTAGGTGGGGGTTGAAGCATGTCTTAAGGGAAAGTTTTGGGAAGATTTGGAGGAGCTGATAGAGAGCTTACCACTTGTTGAAAAGATTTTTATTGGTGGGGACCTTAATGGTCATATTGGCAAATAGGCAGGACAAAATGCAAGGCAGCTTAATAAGTGGTAAGCTTATTAAGAAGGAGAATCTATTTATTGGTGGTTTTGGTTTTAGGGAGCTTAATAAAGAAGGAGAATCTATTATTGATTTTGCCCTGGCATACAATCTTAGGATTGTCAACACTTGTTTTAAGAAGTGGGATGAGCATTTAATCACATACAAGAATGGAGACTCGAAGTCGCATATTGACTTCTTGTTGGTAAGGAATCCTGATAAACGACTTTGTACTAATTGCAAAGTGATTCTTGGGGATGGTGTGACGGCACAACATAGGGTTTTGGTCATTGATGTGCATATTAAGTGTACAAAACAAAAGCATCGGAAAGTTGTAAATCCAAGGGTCAAATGGTGGTAGTTAAAAGGGGAGAAACGGGAGATTTTCAAGAGAACTTGGTGTGGGAGACTCAAGGGAATGCTAATATCATTTGGAATAATACGGCTAAAAAGGATCAGAAGGTAGCTAAAGCAATCTTGGGAGAATCCAAAGGTCTTGGCCATTGTGATAAAGAGACTTGGTGGTGGGATGAGACTGCACAAGACAAAAGTCAAGAATAAGAAAGACTGTTTTAAAGCTATATACTTGTGTAATAATGCTAAAAATTGGAAAATGTATCGCTTGGCTAAAAAAGAGACTAAGAAGGCAGTAAGTGAAGCTCGTTCTAAAGTGTATAAGGAGTTTTATAAGAAGTTGGGAACGAAGGCTGGGGGAACGAAAGATTTATAAGATTGTAAAGAATAGGGAGAGGAAATCAAGAGAATTGGATCAAGTAAAATGTATAAAGGACAAAGAAGGCAAAGTTTTAGTTCAAGATGGTGATATTAAGGATAGATGGGAGGCTTACCTCTATTAGATGTTCAATAATGGGGGTTTGACATGTGAGTTGGAGGATTTGATAACTATGGAAGATGAGCTCAATTTGACATTCTCTCGCAGGATAAGAATTGGCGGGGTTAAAGAAGCGTCGACTATGTTTTCTTTGGTCTTGCTCTACTTTGCTTAACAAGACTTAAAATTGCCTATTCTTCCTCCTCATCAACCTAATTCGTATATCTTAACTGCCTTAAACAATTTTCTACCATTTTTTAATAGATGCCACACTAACTCTTCCTCGTATAGGTTTTTTACGAATGTTATCTTTTCTTGTATGACTATATATCCCTCTCAATATTCACACATCAATTATCAACAAATGAGAAAATTAACCTTGGCAATGCAAAATTATTAAGATAGTATTGCCTTTGGTCCATATAAAAAGGCACCTTCTGGAAGGTATTTTTAGTCCTTTTGATAAGGCATTTATTAGTTTCAAGAAGTATTAAATATTTTTTTCTATTTGTGTCCTTATTTAATAAGGGTAGTTGAGAGAGTAGAAATTAATATGATGTTGGAGTTTAGGGTAATTAATAAGCAAAATATTAGAAATCACTTGACTTTTATGACAAATTTAACGCTTTTAACTATTTTTGTTTGTATATGTGAATTAGTTAAAAGAGACTTATAATAAGGACTAAAGGGAGCATAACATATTCTCTTTAACATTAAAATGATTCCCAACAATTTTAGTAAATAAATGTTTCCTTACATCATGTTAGAATTACGTAGTGATGCACCTGAGCCAAGGACTTGAGGTCCAAGAGAGGAATACAATGAAAGGACCAATGAAGACTAGAGCTCAGTTGTGTTGTTGCATCAATTGTCTTTGGCTGAATGATGGGGGTAATGGAGTATGTGGCAGAAGGCATCTCGGATGCATCTTAATGTGGTGGGAGATTGTTCTGTGATTAGAGGGGTTGGCTGATTAGGATCTCTTAAACATAGTAGAGGAGTGTGTTCCAATAAAAGGATGAAATAGGGATTAAATGAATGCACATCCTGAATGAGACATCGCTAGAAGGAATCATTGCAATTTCTAATACCATATGAAGCTATGTAGATCAGATGTGAGTTTATTTGGATTTGTTTGAGTTTCCTATATAAAGGTATGCTGTCGGACAACCTTGGGAATTTTACCCATTACCATTTGTCTCGGATAAAATTATTGTTTTTTTTTAATTATTCTTGGTTCTTCAGTTCCTTCTGTACATGGCCTTTACCTATCTATTTTTTGATTTTTTTTATCTGAATCTGTTTTGCAGAAAACTTCAGCTTTAGATGTGACTGAGGAAAGTCTCAAGGTATCTCACAATGGAGACTCTAAATCCTTGCTACTTATTTATCTAAGCTTCTCTTTGAAAGATTACTTATCGTTTTGTTGAAAATAGTCTTCTTAATATGTATATTGCGTTGCTTCTTCGTTCTAAGTAGGCAATGTTTGATGTCAATGTTTTTGGAACAATAACTCTCACACGGCTCTTGGCACCTTTCATGTTGAGGCGGGGGCAAGGTCATTTTGTGGTGGTATGTGATAATTCTCTAATGATATCTACTATTGCTTATGGAATCTGGCAGTGATAGTAGGACGTTAGAAATATATGGATCTTACAAAAAGAGGTTTGCAATTAAATTTGTTTTTCTGTTGAGAAGAACTATGCCTAAAAGCGGAAAGGAATGGTCAGATTTTTCAACTACAGTTAATTTGATTTATGAATTTTCTGACTTCAACTGTTTCATTAAAACACATTGTTATATGTTTTTACGTTCTGCGTGCATCAATATTATCACATCCCTAAAGTTGGACAATGTGTGATGTTATTTTCTTTCTTTCTTCCCATTTTTCAATTTACAATCTCTGTTGTTCTTTGTTTGCACACAGATAAGCAGTGCTGCAGGGAAGACCCCTGCCCCAGGTCAGGCTGTTTACTCTGCTTCCAAATATGCTCTGAATGGATACTTTCATTCCTTGCGTTCTGAGGTATGTACATAGTTCCTTTATCTCCAAAAGAAAGGCCTGTAACTGACAGCATAAACTATGTAACTATGATACAGATCTTAAAAGACAGGAAAAAATACCAGTTGTTAATACTTACTTAGTGTACTTGGTCATACTTATTAAGCTTTTATGCATGCAGCTCTGTCAAAAGGGAATCAAAGTAACTGTTGTCTGTCCTGGACCAATAGAAACGTCAAATGATTCTGGAGCAAAACCTTTGGAGAAGGGCTCATCTGAGGTGTGTTCTCTTGCTAATTCATCATCCTTTGCTTGTTTAAAGACTCTAATTGAGTCTGTTTTCCCCCCTTACTTTCTTCCAACCATGTTGACAATGCAGCTGTGTATGGTAATTTCTAAATCAAAGCAAGTGCTAAAAACATGACACTTGTTGATAATTTTGATTTTCTGATTTAAATTTACGTATACGTGCTATGCTAAAAAGGATGAAAGCTGCTTTCATTATTTCATAAACATGTTGTAAGTATTAAATTTATGAATACCATCTTCACAATGTTCCCCTTTTCTCTTTTATTATGGTTGGGCATGTTTTCTGCTCTTGCCGAGCTTTATAGCTTGCTAATCACATACTAACTAAATGGGGGAAAAGTTTGCCAAAATCTATATAACTTTATCATGGAAAAAAAGATAAACAAACGATATTTAATAGATTGAGGTGAGGAACAAGAGGGCAAGTCTCGAACTATATTCTTACTTTTGTATTTTGGTTTGCTTCTTGTTACAAATATTAACTTAATCGAGCCAGAAGCGTGTGCCATCAGAAAGGTGTGCGGAACTCATTATCATTGCTGCAACCCATGGCTTAAAGGAAGCTTGGATATCATATCAGGTATATTCATTGGTGTTAGTAGGTCACTTCTTTTTTTTGATCAACTAGTAGGTCACTTCTAATTGCCTTCATTTCATAGTGGATTATACATCTCTGCTGCTGGAATAATAGCTTAAACATGAATTCTCCTTACTTTTCTTTAAATCTGCTCCCTTTCAAGTTTTGACATCAGGTGCTCCCAGACTACTTTTTTCTTGAACTAAGTTATGTTCCCATGTTAAATTGAGAATTCTCACAATTATTGTATGTATTTTTTGGCGAATGAACAGAGTTCTGAAGCTTTCTGCATGATAATTTTCCCCCAGGGGCTGTATTAATAAAATTGGATAATTAGGCCAATCAGCTAGGCATCATATCCATGGTTTAAAGAAAATAGTGTCATATACAGACTCTATTGAGGCACCGAATCTTATTGTGAGAGATGGGGGTTATAATCACCCCAGATACATCAGGTGAGGAATCTTATTTTTGAAGACTGGGATATTGAACTGCGCTACTCGCATAGGGAGGCACTCAGTTCTTCAGATAAGCTGGCCAAAAACGCTCATGCTGAAGATAACAACATCATCTTGCTCAAGGAAGCTCCTTCAGATGTTGAAAAGCTTAATCTGTTTCTAGGCGTCTTATGGAGCATTCTCCACATAACTAAGCTGTTTTGTCTCAAGTTTTAACTTGCCCTTTGTAATTAAAAGAACTAGCCATCATATCCCAAAATATCAGGAAGCAAAACAGAACCATTTAAATTACAAGATAAAGCCACAGGTAAAGGAATAATATAAATAAGATAGACTAAACTAAATGAACATATATCAACTAAATAAATAAACATCACGTGATATATGGTCACCAAAACTTTGTCTCAAACTGGTGAATAAAAGCTGATCAATCGTACCTGCTACGTAGTGTTTGAAGCTTATTCAACTAGTTAACCTTAACACGGCTCTGGTTAACATGTTAGCTACTTGAAATCTAGTAGGGCCATGAAGTAGATTGAAGACCTCCTATTCAACTTTTTCTCTGATGAGGTGCTGGTCCAGCTCCTAACAGTGGCCAAGTTTTCACGTCGGGTTTTCATAGGAACTTCGAAGGGAAAGCTGAATTCCTCAAGAAGCCTCTCCAACCACAATCCTTTGCAAATACTATGTGATTAATCCATGTATCCAGCTTTTTTATTACCTCTAGCTACAATTGATTGCTTCTACTTCTCCATGTTAAGATGTTATCCCACACAAACGTAAGTACTATATCATGCGGTTGACCTTTTGTTTTAAAAATGTTGTCTATCATTTTTTTGAAAAGTAAATACCTACTAGATATCCTCTTCTAATACCTTATCCACAAGTGGACTATCCTCCTTAAACTCACTTTATAGGTGGTCTAGTCTCCATAGGAGTCATAGCTAAGTTACTACTAACCATACTTGTTTCTTCAAGAAGTTCGAATGTGTCTTTTCTGTGAGAAATGTTGATTATGATATGATTGTAAAAAATTAGGATTAATTATAAATAATTAGGAAGATAATTTTCTAACTACGAGTCATAAATTTGTTATGTTGCATCCTTGCTTAAAATAAGAAGCTCATGTAGGTCAGTTCCCACTCAATAACTACATTTCCCATTCTATTTTCACTCCTCTAATTGCACTGCATTGGCTGCTCACGTGGATGGTTCCTCTTCTATCACCTTATCAAGAGCTGAGTACAATGCTTTCTTGAATAAGGGAGTGAAGCATTTAAAAATTTAAGGCAACCGTGTTTTTTCTTTACTAAAAGAGTTTGGATACAACTTTGTCATACATTCAGAATTGGGATGACTTAGTTGATACTGTAAAAGCACATGTCCCTGGAACAGTACCTAAAAAAAAGGAACTACTTAACTATTATTAGGTTATTCGTGGAGCATAGATAGAGACCTGCACGCTCTTCAGCATAGTCAATTGTCTTGTCTAAGTCTTGTAATTTTCAGCCACCAAAGAAGTTAGTCTTACAATTATGGTCATTAGAAATCTTATGTTAGGACCCCTTTTGGGAAACTTGGGAAAATACATAAAAGGGGAAAGATACTTCTTGTTGGTTTGAAGTTTGTAGTCTGACTTGTTATTTTAGAGAAAGAAACAGAAAATAGGGTAGCTATAGAGTGGCTGTGGTCAAAGTTTACTAGCGGGCTAAGTTGGGGATTGTGAGAGTCATATTTTGGGTCTATAAATCTTCCATTTGGTTCAGCAAGAGCGGAGAGAAGAATTTTAAGAAAAGAGTGGCTAAGGGCTGAGGCCTTTGAAGTGGAGGGAGCCAATCCTCTTGAAAGATTGGTAGGAGTGGAGGAAGGTGGTCTTTCTTCATCATATTCTGTTTGATTTGTATTAACCTCTCTATATCAGAGTAACAGCGAGTGTTTTACGTATAAATGTCATGTGTTTAAGTTTTTATTTCCATATTCAAGTGTAATTCTGTTTTGATTAGAGGTTTGTGATCAAGGGTCATAACATCTAGTAATTGATATTCCATGCCAGGTTAGGCACCAAGAGGATATTTTTAAGAAATAGGGGATCCATTAATTTAACTGTACCAATTCCCTCAACCAATTAGAGGGACCCATCAACAATTTTTAGAGGATCTTTTCTACAAGAAACAAACTAATTAGGATTTGAAATGTTTTCTGTTGTATGATCAGCGGGCCCAGAGTTAATCGCCCATGTATTACCTCTCTAAACTTGACTGCTTAGATCAGTGTCAGTGGAAGAATCACCAGACTAAAACAACATTTCCAACTCCTACTATGTTAATCTCTGGTTGTGCCTTTTATTTACCGTCATCTACATAGTCATAGACCTACTGCCCTTGTTTCCTTTTAAAGTATTTGGCCTTCATGCGATTTCCAATATACGTGCCCAGCATTATTACAATAATCGCACCTGGATCTGTCATGTTTTGGCAGCTTGTAATCACTTGATTGGGTGCCTTCAAAAACTAAAGCAGATGATTCATTGATCATGGAGGGGCTGAGTCCCTAAGGTTGATAGTTCATTTTTTATGTCAACAGTGAACATTAATTAGATAATTGAAATACCTGTCTTCTATACTTCTAAGCAATGTAAATTCCAGAAAGTTGCTGAAAATTCCACTAAGATGAAGTCTTCCTGTTTGTTTTGACTGAATTCAGAAGATTGGCTGATTTGCTCAATCTGACAATATTTTTTACCTCTGAACTTCTCTTGATACATTCGCATTTTGTCAGCATGTTTTGGCACTCTATGGATATTTGCTCAACATTATTTTTGGTTGGCAATGCTAAACTGGACTCTTTTGCAGCCTGTGCTTGCCGTAATGTATCTTGTTCAGTACATGCCAACGATTGGTTATTGGGTCATGGACAAGGTATTAACCAGCTCTTCAAAATGCATTTCTTTAGTCTCTGGCTTTTAAGGTTTATTTTGTTCTTCAGTATACATTGGATAAAATATCTTTATGGTATGTACATTATTAACTGATCAAAATGACTTACAGGTTGGTGAGAATCGAGTAGAAGCTGCTGCACAGAAGGGAAACACGTATTCATTGAGCCTACTTCTTGGAAAGAAGGCAGCATAATGGTGATGGGTGCATATTTGGTTATTATAAATGCCCCCCTATAAGTCCGAGTCGGGGAAAGATGTTACTTTTACAATCCCTACAGCGGTGTAGATGTTGGCCGCGTTGTTTAAAGACCTTTCGTAACTTGGTTTATGTTGTACTTGCAGTCGCATCTTGGTTTATGTTGTACTTGCAGTCGCATCTTACTATGGATCCGATTGTTATGATGGAAATGGATGTGGTCTCCATGCTCTTGAGGACCATGGAATTGATCTTCATGTGGAAGCCAATATTTTGATGGAATTGGCCTCCATCATACAACCTATAGGATTGTGAAAAATTCCATGGAATTCAAGCTTGATCCCTCATTCTCCCCGTCTCCTTTCAGACCCCAACCCATTGCTTCACAAATAGCCTCCAACCACCCATGACAGCGGCGGCAGCCTTTAGCGACTGTGTCGATGATCCTTGGCCATCTGCGATGGCGACAGCAACAAGATATCCCCCTCCTTCACAGATTTCTACCTCCTTCCCAAATCTTCATATTCATTTTCTCCTTTTTCGTCTGACTTCTCCGATGACGATGGTGGTGACTGAAGCTCATCTTCGTTTTATCCTCTTTATCTTCAACATCTCCAGCTCTGTGACCATCTCTGATAACAAGATCGATGGATCTTCATTTTTCTGGTCTAGATTTTCGATTTCTTTGATTTTTGGTCACCATCTCGATTTCTGGTCTAGATCTTCAACTCTGTCACCATCTCTGTCTTCAACTTCTCCATCTCTAATTTTTATACAAAAAAAAAAAAAATTGATTGTCCTTGATTTCTCAAGTCACGGTAACGAAGAATCGTGCTTTGGTGACCTCCAGAGCATGGCCAACGGAATGTACGGTGGGTATGAAAGAATGAAGATGAAGTTGCTCGGAGAGATGGGTTCAGCGGCAACCTTGTAGTTTATATTTGACACAGACTCATAATTTTATTTCTAATTTGAATATCAAATATATTCCCTCAAGTTTCGACAACTCTATTCATTTTTGGTGTTTCTTTTGCTTAGACTTATTGATTAGATAATCAGATAAGCTATATTCGTCAAAACGAATATTTTATAAACTCGGGTGGTTCACCGGAGGTCTCTTGAGGGTTTAGAGCTTTGCGATGGATGGCAGGGGCAAATATTTTAAAAATTATAAGTGCATTTTTATCTTTTTGTGTAAAAATCAGATTTCATTTATAAAACATATCAAAGTATTTTTAAATCTTATATTCATTTTCATATTTATATCTTTTTCCATTTTCATGCTCGTCAAAGCCAATTTTATGTACCAAATGAACATTACAATATTAGAAGAGGGAATCAACTGATCAAAGATTCGTGGCTACTTGTACAAGTGGCTTTTTGATAGAAGCAACTTTTTTGGATCCATTTGGATAAGAGAGATCTAGAGGGTTGGTCTAGCCGAAAGAAGATCTAAATCACAATCCTTGGGGTGACTTTTTGGTATAATGTTTTTTGAAAAAAAAAAAAATTCTGAATAGAAGTTACAAAATCTGATATGATTTATATTTAGATCAATGTTGGAGAAATAATTTTTTGTAAAAAAGAAAATTTGTTTAAATAAATGTTGGGTAAATGATTTTTAGGGGAAATGATTTAAAAAGACATTAATTTTATTAAATAATATATATTATTTTATATATTGTGATAATTAGAGAAAAATAAAATGATAAAAAATAAAAATAAAATAAATAAAATATATATGTAAATTAAATACTATTGAAAAGTAAATTTGTTCGAATTTTTCAATCAAATATGATCTTCTATATATGTTTCCCAAACCAAATAAACAATCAGAAGTATATTTTTAAATTTATTTAATATTGTTTACTATTTAGACTTTAATAGAAATAATATTCTCTAATAAAATTAGTTTTCTTCTTAAATAATAATAAATATGTTAATAATATTATTTTATTTAATTCAGTGTTTTAGTATTTTCAAATTTTTCCCAATACTATATCAACTCTTTTTTGTTTTCATCATTTTAATTTAATATCTCTTAAAATTATCCAGTTATTTTATATTCGTTTTTTTTTTGTCGGACAGTTATTTTATATTAAAACTTGCTTTTTCATTAATTATATAAACAAATTCTAGTTGGTCAATCCAAACATGCACGTGACAGCGTCCTTTGGCGGGGAAGGGGGTTAGGTACACCAAACCCAGTGGCTTGAGATCTTCAACTGAATCCGCATAGAATCCATTCTCTCTCTCTCTGTTTGCGCTTTCATGTTTCTCTGTCGCAGGGCATTGAAGCTATTCTCACCATTTGAATTTGTGTGATCATTCTCACCCATCATGGCCAAAATAGAGAACAAGCAGGTCATATTTAAAAATTTCATAGATCGAGTTCCTCAGGAGACTGATCTGGAACTCAAAGTTTCAAAAATCGAGCTGAAGACTCCCTCTGGATCAGGAGCTCTTCTCGTTAAGAATCTCTGCCTCTCCTGCGACCCCTACATGCGGGGTCGCATGCGTGATTTCCACGGATCGTATATTCCGCCCTTTGTTCCTGGTCAGGTATGTATTTCTTCCTACAATTTCTCTCAAGTCTCTTCCGTTTGCTCAATCCGTTTCACTGTTCTCTCTGCCTTTAATTACTGGGAGCTCAGTTATTGCTCTAAAACCGACCTGTACTCGAGGCAAATGTTACATTCTTTGAAGGATGCCTGCAACAATTGTTCGTCTCAATTCTCCCACCCCCATGTGTGAGTTTTTAATTGTGGAAAAATAATTCAAAATCAGTCACATTAGTAAAAAAATAAAGAGGATATTGTGTAACATCCGGAGGGATTGTTCCTGTTTAGCTGGCATAGGGTTTTGTCCTTTTGGATCCTATAGCCACTCAAAAAGTGTCTCAGATGTTAAAGACTACACCTTAACTATATATATGACCTTCATTTGGGACGAATTTAATCGATGTAGGATTTGGGCGCATCTTGAATAATACACTGGCAGCTGTCCCTCTTACAACAATATACGGGAGAACATATTTAATGATTATACACAATAATCAAATATATTCAACTCCCTTTGTCACTTTGAACCCCCTTTCTCCTGCTTCTGGTAATTGCTCTGTGTTTATGTATTTCATTGAAGGTCGTTGAAGGATTCGGTGTATCCAGAGTTGTACATTCTGATGATCCAAATTTCAAGCCTGGTGATTTAATTTCGGGGTTGACAGGCTGGGAAGAATACAGTTTGATAAAAAAGACTGAGGAGTTGAGAAAAATTCAGCTAGATGATATTCCTCTCTCGCACCATGTGGGTCTTCTTGGTATGGCACTCTCCGGGGTTAATATAAATTGCCGCCTTATAGTCCTCTTGGATTCTTTCGCAAATAGATGATTTTGTATCTATGATTTTCCTAGCTTTCATACAATACATATGGATATGCACGCATGTAAATTCTACTTTATTCTGGCTTTCTTCTTTTAAACCACTGAATCCGTCTTTTCAACTTCTAAATAAATTTTAATTGCCCATCCAAGAATGAATTATTGGCTTTGGTCAAGACAAGTGCCTAAGTAAATATGTAATTTTTCAATTCTTTTTATAGGTAAGTTCTTCAGGTTTTTAAGCCTTTTTGTCAAGTCACTGATTTGTTTTCTTAAGGAATATGATTCAGCATTTCACATTCTTTCCTTTCCTGTCTTTTCTTTTTTATTTCTTTGTTTTCTGAGGAATATGATTGATTGAGATTTGCCTATGGGTGCAATTATCTATTTTATGGTGGTATTTTTAAGACCTTGAATACCCTCTCTTTTTTCTCCCTGAGCAGGGTTTCTTTGTTCCTTTTTTGATGAAAGTAGACTATATTCTAATCATCTGTACTTGTTCTATAATTTCCCTTTGATGTCATCATCAGGTGATCCAGTAGACCAGTTTTGGTAACTAATGTACCTGCCATTTCATCTTTTCAATCATGTAGGTATGCCAGGTTTCACTGCTTATGCAGGATTCTATGAGGTCTGCTCCCCCAGCAAAGGAGAGCATGTTTTTGTGTCAGCAGCTTCAGGTGCTGTCGGTCAACTTGTAGGCCAACTTGCTAAGTTGCATGGTTGCTATGTCGTTGGAAGTGCTGGCTCAAACCAAAAAGTCAGTTTAGCTAATTATTCTTTGAATCGATGCTACTCCCCACAATCATGTTCAAAATAATATATTTTTTCCCGTTTAATGTCTTATTAGGTCGATCTTCTTAAAAATAAACTTGGATTCGACGAAGCATTTAACTACAAAGAAGAACAAAACTTGAATGCAGCTTTAAAAAGGTGGGCTTAAAAATGATGATATAAAATTCTCGAAAGAATGTAACTTGTACAAGCAATTTTTACCGTGAAAACTGAAGGACATGCCTTTTGTTTTCTTTGCCCCGCCTGACAGGTATTTCCCACGAGGCATTGATATCTACTTCGATAATGTCGGCGGCGAAATGCTTGATGCAGCTCTTCTTAACATGAGAATTCACGGTAGGATTGCAGTTTGTGGGATGGTGTCTGAGCATAGCCTCTCTAATCCCAAGGGGATTCACAATTTGTATAATCTTATAACGAGGCGCATCAGGATGCAGGGTTTTCTGCAAAGTGATTACTTGCACTTGTACCCACGCTTTTTGGAACATGTTATAGGTTATTACAAACAGGGCAAGATTGTGTACGTTGAAGACGTAAGTGAAGGTTTGGCTAGTGCTCCTGCTGCTCTTGCTGGCCTTTTTTCTGGCAAGAACGTTGGTAAGCAAGTCATTCGTGTTGCTCGTGAATGATTAAGGTTAGAATTCTAGTTAAGATATATATATATATATATATATGTTTATATTTAATGCCGAACAATGTATTGAAAATGATTATCTCTAATAAAAAAAATAGATGTTTTTGGACCAAAAAAAGGATTTTATCTCTTGGTTCCTAAGGTGATATTGACTATATGGATTACATAATATGGTTCTAAATATAATATATAATTTGTAGTGTAAACTATGTCTTATATTTAGAAGTGAAGGTAGTACAATCATACTATATGAAGAATTAACTATTTATTATATAATTTATCATTCCAATCAATATTTTTTGAGTGTTCTGATTTAATTTCTTCCATATTTTTAATCATATTGCCAACTTTTTAATTCATTGTTTCCTTTAATTTTTTTTTTCATGCTGACTTTTCGTAAACCTCGCCTTTCTGTTTACATTTATTTCAATAAAATTTTGACTAAAAACTCTGATTACGTTTTTTATTCCAACCATCTCAAAACAATATAATGGAATTATAAAGCTGACTGTAAGATGTCTTCGATCTTCCACGCCATGGAGCCTGTCACGGCCCGTCCTAATTCACCTGTGGAGCCTAAAGGTGAGGACGTGAAGGGAAGCTGCAAGTGAGTTGAGTGTGTTTGTGCGCGCGGTCGAGGTCGAAGGGGAATGAGTAGGGAAAATTTTAACTCCTTAAAATAAAGAGAAGGGATTTAACACCAACCAAACACCCCCCCCCTCAAAAAAAATAAAATCCGTCATATCAAATTAAGTTATTAGATGCAAATTGAAATCTAACTACAAAAATATATTTTTTTTAAAAAAAAGAGGCATGCCTCCAATAAAAAAATACTTAAGCAAATGTGCAGAAACACAAGTTAAATTGCAGAATATGAAAAATTGGCTACATATTTTTAACTACGTCCACGACCTGTCTTTCATGTTCAGCATTTTGGCTTGCATTTTCTTTCATGCTTTTAGTTTAGAATGCTGAGTTCTTTTTCTAATTGTCTTTGCCATCAGACCCTTATTCCCAATTTTCTCTTGATAATATTGACATGAGATGGCTTGGTCAATTCAAACAATATCATAATTTGGTGCTTGTATACGCAATAACAAATGATTATATATGTCCCATTCAAATTGTTAGGAGGATGGCATGAGTTAGAAATGATTGAAATTATATTAATAATTACTTTAAAAAAAAAACTCTTTGATTTTTGGAATATATCTAACCCTACTCTAAACACACACAAAAAAACCTTTAATCTAATTTTTAAGCTTTTTATCAAAATACCTTTTAACCCTAATGGATGATTTGTTACTCCCTTGGCTCCTTTTTATAGGAGCCTTTCTAAAAATTTTTTTTTATTCTTTTTATAAAATCCTTTCATAATTTCAATAAAACATTAAATATGTTTTCATATATGCTCATATTTAATAAGGGTGGTGTGAGAATAGAAATTAATATGATGTTGAACTTTGATGTAGTTAATAAATATAGTATTGAAAATCACTCAAATTTTAGGATAAATTTAATACTTTAAAATATTTTTATTGCTACATATGAATTAGGTAAAACGTTTTTATAACTCATATGCTGAGATAGCGTCGTCCTTCCCTCTTTGCTGAGGTTTCTTTCCCTCTCTGTTAGGGCTTCTCTCTTGCGTCGTCAAGCTTGGAAGATGAAGCGGTCGAGTCCTCGATCCTTCCCTCTTCCCTATTGGATCCATTCCCCTCATCTTGTGGATTTTCTGGGTGGTATCTTTTGGTGTGACCCTTAGAGCCCTTGATTTCGACGAGACTATCCGATGGGGGCTATCAAATCGGCGAAGGAGTTTGTTACACAGAGGCTTGGGGTTTTCAATCTATGGTGTCGACCTCTACTAGCAATCTTCGATTGGTGCCTCCGGGGCTGAGGGAGGCGAGTTTTGTGAAGCTTGACCATGGAGGTCTCTCAGCCCACTGTGGAGCGAACGTCTTTGGAATGGTTGAGTGCTATGGTCTCTCCTCCTTGATCCTGCGGGGTTCCCCTAATTTTCAGCACCAGCTCAGCAACACTCTCGCGGCTTGTGCTCCGCCGGTCGATGATGCCTCCTCTGCCTCAGTTCCCCTGTTCGTCAATCTGGCGAACCTTGCAGTAGAGGAAGTGTTGTCGACTCCATGGGCTGTGCTGGAAATGGAGTTATTCAACTTCAAGGGTACACTAATGCTTCGTGGGAATTTGATGGAGGCTTTGTGCAGAGGAGTCTGGAGAAGAAGAGAATAAACGTGTGTGATCCCGAGGTAATTAGCTTTCTCATTACTCTAAATGAGTCTTACAGATTTATTTTGAGATTAAGAGTTGGGAAGCGCAAAGTGGTTGGATTTGTTGCTGGGAGCATCTTTATTTCCAGCATTAGTTATATGGAAGGGTAGAAATCAGTTGCAACTAGGCTCTACTTCTAGCTTAGTGACTCTCGATGTAGCTACAGGCTGACCACAACATGTTTTACAGCTAGAAATTTTACTCTTGTTGCCAATAGCCTGGTTGAAACGGCAAGGAATGCTTTTAGGTGGAATAGAGATGAAATGAAAGTTCTCAGTACTATTTTTATGGTTGATGATTCTGTTTCTAAGAATTGTTTTGGCTGGGTTGAATCTCTCTCCTATGTGCTGATAGCCAGTGTTCTTGTGGTGCATAATTTAATGGCAAGGCTATATGTTGATCATGTTAGAATTATTAGCTTGAGTCTGTTCAATGGTTTCATACATATTGTTCATGGAAGGTTTGAGTGTAAATGATTACACTATTCTTATTCGGGTAAGACATGTGCCTCTTCAGTGCGTGTGGAAGCATTGTTCTTCGTTGGGCTCGAGTAGTGATTATCTCTACTATTATCTGGATGATTGTGTTTTTCTAACCATCATTATAATTATTGTCCTCCTTGAGTCTCTCTTCTCAAGGAACTTAATCAGGAACCATTATTATGGATGGGTTCCCAGGGAAGCATATTTGGCAGTTGCATGGTTTGTCAAAGCTTTAGTGAACGGCTCTTCCCTTTTCAATTGGATAGCTCAAGATCCGTCACAGCTCATGGTCTATTTAGTGGTTTTTGTTAGAGATTTTTATGCTGTTGTGTGGACCTGTTATAAGCGTGTTTCTCTTTTTGTGTCTTACTTATTACCTCTAGTTTGTTGTCTTTCGTTTAGTTGTTTGGGTTGGTATTGTTAAGACTTTGTAATTTCAGTTGTTTTCAGTTTAATGTTATCTGTGTTGGCAAAAAAAACAAAGGTAAAACGTTTTTATAACAAGGAATGGAGAGACTATATTTAATCGTTGCAAATGAGACATCATTTTGCATTGGAGGAAAATTGTAGACTTGCTCGGATAACATCCAATTACCCAATCATATAATGACATGTGCATTGCTTTTTTTACTTCTCAGTAATCTAGTCATTGACTCTCACTTAACACCGTTGATCTAATTTGAGTTAAACTTAAAAATGAAAATCTTTTTTTGAGCAAAAAACTTAAAAATATTTAATGTTCATCTTTAAAATCAGCGAATTCGACTTCATCTCAACTTCCGATGAATCTGTGTCAACCTGCAAAAAGGTAATCTCCAGCTCTCATCGCACCATCCAAACTCATCCTCTCTTTTGTCACTACTTATTCACCCATCTTCCTGCCAAGCAGTGGTGATTGGCGGGTTAGGAAACGGCAAATTCATCAAAAACAAATGAAATCAAATGCTATTGGATCTCACTAATGCATTCCAAGCTCAATGGCTTTCGTTATGCAGATGTTCCTGTGGTACATCAGTGTCGGTGTGGTCAACACTTCACCCATGATATAAATCCAGGCGTGCTAGGATTTTTGGAACCGGGGATCTTTAAGATTTTAGTTTAAACTAAATTAACATCACCTTATTCCCCTAAACAGTGTTAGGCGGAAGTTCAGTAGAAAAATGATGTTAATTATAGAAGTGAAGAATGGGATGCCAAGCATACAAAAATATCTTATAAAAATTATATTTAAAATGAAACAGATTTTATAAAAAAATAGAAGGAAGCTAATATATTTTCAACAAAAGTTTAAGAAATAACTGTATAATTTACTAAAAAAATTGTGTATTTATTTTAATAAAATTACAAAAAACATAGACTAAAGTCTAGCAAGACCTTTTATTTGCAAAAGGAAATTTGTGTGTATCTCAAAAATATATGGAAAAGGCTATCTAACATCACTAACAAATCGCATAATTAAATTTAATCATATATATAAATAAAAAGTACTAATCTTAGAATCAGAATATTTCTCAAAAAATCTGAAACATTTTGAAATCTCAGCAAGCACCATAAAGGAATGCTATCGAACATTGAATTTCTCCTTTTGCTTTATAAAAAATCAAAGTCAAATTCTCTCAAGTCATGTCATTTCTGTAATTGTCCTTCACGCCATTTACAATTTCTAATCTGAAACTCAGTCTTCGGTGCTAAAATTGCCAATTCATCGTTGGCGGAACAATTATATTAATTCAAGCCTTAGGACGAGCAACAACCTTTCTTCGGCTCCACAACTGCTTCTGAGTTCCCTTCCCCTGGTAGAACAACAGTCTTTCCATTCCCAACAGCGACAGCATCTTCTTTCTGCAGCTCTTGAGATTTCATAACCTTCCGACTTAAAATGTTGTAAATCTCTTTCACGACTGTCTGGAAAGCAGCTGCCACGTTTGATGAATCAAGGGCTGATGTCTCCATGAAGAACAAACCCTCCGCCTCAGCTAAGGCCTTGCCTTCAACGGTAGACACCTCCCTGGCATCCTTGAGATCTGACTTGTTCCCAACAAGTATTGTGACAACATTCATATCAGAATGAGCTGTTAAATAATAGACAGGCCCACTTAATCCTCTTCATCACATCTAAAACTCAAATACTGTGAAGTGTGAATAAATCTTTTTGAAGAAAGCAAAAAAAACAGAAAAAATTACCTATAATGAGCCAATAACAAAGAACCACACCCATAAATATGCACGTAAACACATAAACAAACATGACCGCCAACATAGATGCAAGGTGGGAGCAGTTAGTGAGATAAGAAGGTTGGTGACCGTGGCAATATATATGGATGGCTTTCGTAGTTTTGTAGTTAGTTTTTGCCATAATAAAAAGCAAACTCTTCTATTCCTTCTCCCTCAACCCTATCTATTTCTATCTTCTCTATTGTCTCTTCTATTTTTCCTACCATCCCTCTGTACTTTTCTTTCTAACAATGCTATCATAGCCGCTTTTTTTCTTAGGACTGTGGGAAATGGATACAGAACAGCTTTAGATCTTAACAGTGGAGTTTGAAAGGGAAAAGGCTCTTGTGAAGACAGCATAGGAGGAACTCTGAAGAAAAGAAGGATATGCATGGAACCATGAGGGGAATACTGCTCATGGTGAAAAAAGTGCGAGACAACTTTACATTTTCCATCGAAGTCAGAGAGAACGATGGCTGAAGGGAATCAGCAAGACGGCAACTGAGTGGTCAACTGGCTTTCGTACTAGTACTTTAGTAACACGATTGTCTTTTGGATGAAGCCAAAATATCATCTTCTTAAGGAGATGATAGACGGCAGTTGATCTCACTAATTTACATGACTCACTCAACCTGTACTTCTCTACAGTGATAATCAGTCAGCACAACGAACAGCAGCCAATCCTAGCTTTCATAAAAGGACCAAGCATGTAGAGAATAAATGCCACTTGGTTAGGGAGAAGGTGCAAGCTAAGGTTGCTTATATGCTTCCTATCAGCTCATTTGATCAGCTGGCAGATATAAATACCAAACCTTTAGCACTTGGTCCCTTTCATTCACTTCCATCTAAGCAGAGTATGGTTGATATACAAGCTCCAACTTCCCTTTCATTCCCCTGCACCAACAAACACCTCATCAAATTCTCAGATAGAACATGACACCTGCAGGAAAAGGGTTTGTATTTTCCATCAACGTCTGACCTACGGATGAAGGAATTCAGTGACCCTAATACGGCAACTTGCATTGATTTCTCTACTGCCCCCATTTTCTCGCTGATTTGCCCCTCACTCTCACCTTGTGCTTCTCTACTGTGATAATCAATCAATCAGCACTACAAATTGCAACCAATCTTACCTTTCATGACAACATATAGAGATTGACTGCCACTAGGTTAAAGTGAAATAGGGAGCTAGGGATGTTCATCTACTCTCTCTCAACTCATCTGATCAGCAGGCAGATATACATACCAAGCTTTTCATACCTGGTTCCTTTCATTCACTTATATCTAGGCTAAGCACGATTGATATGGAGCAAGAGGTAACAGCTGTAACTAAATAAGTTATATGTGGTTAGATCAGTTAGCAAGTTAGTATTATTGTTAAGCTGATGTTCCATTCTAAGCTAGGTTTTCCCTTCCATTTGCTCTTTAATCAAGTTTTTCTATTTGGCTATCAAAGAAGTTGCAAGGAAAGCTTTTGGCACAACCTGAGGAGTTGTAAAGAAAGGCCAATAGAGTTGCATATTGCAGGTAGTGAGAGAGTTGTGAATTCCTAATTACGTATATGTTTGACAACATTGTATCAATAATAAATATTTTGAGTTTTTGACAAGTTAAGAATCTGCTAAAGTAAAAACCTAACAAAAAAATATACATCAAAACAAAGAGATTTCATAAAGGCTCCCTTAAGATTTATTTGACAGAGACAATTAGGACACTGGATTTAGCATTGATCTACCTTTATTTTAAAAAAAAAAAATTACTTGAAGGAATGGAGGGCAATAAAATGAAGCATGGGTCTTATTGTTCCTTTTCGTCAGTACATTTCCCTCCCTTGGTTTTGATTAAAGTTTTCTGATCATGCCCAAAATCGTTTAATAACTGGTTAGATGCGCTGAATGGATTTATTATATTCTTTCATTGATAATGTAGCACCAGAACGCCGTTTTAACATTGTGCCAGTGATTCCAATATAATTGAGTAAAAAATAATAATAGCTTACTAGTGACAGAGGGTTAAAAAAAGTCAAAACAGAAGTGATAACTGCAACTCTTACTGTGAAGTTCATTAAGCCATCTGCCAATGCTGTCAAATGTTTGGCGCCTGCTAATATCATACACCAGAAGTGCTCCGACTGCACCCCTGTAATATGCAGATGTAACAGCTCTGAACCTCTCCTGCCCAGCTGTGTCCCAAATTTGTGCTTTAATTTCCTTTCCATTGATATCCATTTTCTGAGTTTGGAACTCAACTCCTATAGTTGACTTTGAGTTCGAATAAAACTCATTCCTGGCAAATCTGGCAAGCAAGTTTGATTTACCAACGGCAGAGTCACCAATTAAAACAATCTTGAAAAGGTAATCCTCAGTTTTCTCTTCTTCATTATAAAGAGCCATCGGCCAGTCCTAGGAGTTGCCAGTGTGTGGAAACAATCAACAATACATAATCATTATGGTCTTTAGCCTCCTCAGCTATACTGTCACCTAGCATGAGAAAAAAGGAATTAGAGAATCACACCACAACTTCAATTCAAATTTGCCATATGTGTGACAGGTTACCAAAAAAGAATAGAGCCTTGTATGTGTGCGTGCATGTGCATTCAAATTTCATTCTTTGGCAGACAGTTTCTTCAAAAGCCATGTTTTAAAAGTAGGGAGAGTGAAAAAGAGAGAAACAAGAAAAACTGACAAAGAGACCAAGGAAAGAGAGAGGAAGAGAGAAACAGAGAGAACTCAATCCATTACTATTGCAGTATTGCTCATAAGCCTGATTATAATGACTCTCTTATGCCCTTCATAGACACTAATCGACAAACTCCTAACTACCCATTAACCCCTAAACTAACTCCTATTCATTTATTACATATCAGTTGTCTCCATCCCTCATCTCTAGAATAAAAATGATGAAATAGTGATAGCAGTTTGATGCTCCCGAGGTCTCTTTGGAAATTTACCACCTAGGGTTGAAGTATGGAAAGAAAAACATGCAGGATGACCGTCATTGTAAAATTTTACTCGTTAAGAAAGAATTCATCAGAAGAACAAGGAAACTTTGAGTCCTTCAGCTTAAATTTCTTTCAAAAATCATATTCATCATCACCATTTTTCACTTTGAATCTAGAATAAACATATTAAAAGGATTTATATAAATCATTTGTTACTTCCTAAGAAATTAAGTCACACTATAGGAAAGGCATTGCTATAAATTTTAAGATTAAGTTGAAACAAATTGTCCAAAGTTGAAATTAAAAGTAATATTGCTCGCACAAGGCACTTCCCACAACCAAAATGTGGATGGATAAAAGATTGATAAGATAGCAAGCTTCATGCAAAAAAGGGTAGGAAGTAGAAGGTGCGGATAATTACAACTTTCCTGAACATGATTGCACCAGCCACTGGGAAAAGGGGAGCATATTTGACCCAGAAACAAATGGGAGAAGAAATAAGCAAAATATCTGAGGTGAATTTCTATAATATTGCATCTATGGGTGCTTTTAAGGCTATCTTTGGTAGAAATTTTTAAATAGATAGCTATGCAGAAGGAGGTGAAGTCAGCAAATATCAATGCCCCAACCTCCTATCCTTGACTTCCCCTCGTCTCCTCCCACTCTAACATACCCACCACTCTGACTTTATTACTCAAACCCAAGTAATAAGTAAAAATGGCTACCAAGAGATGAATAATGATGTGACATTCTTTCATAGACAAAAGGTTTAAGCCTAAAACTTAAAGCATTGAATAAGAAGTTTTCAACAATTCTACATCAATTATCTAAGATAGCAGCAATGAACCTTATCTTACTGGGTGGGGTTGGCTATATAAATTACACGACAATATTATGCTTTATCAATAACTAAATATTTGGATATATTGTTAATCAAAAGATCTCAAGCCTATGTTTTATAGTCAATTCCAAACCCAGATAAAGCAGGACAGTTGTGTTTGTCCCTTGACAACCAACATAAATCTTGGTCGAATCTCACATGGATATAGACAAAAAACAGTTATCTAAGGCCAAGTGGTTTAAAATTTCTGCCGACATTTGCACAGTACTAATAATTAATATTATCATCCTGCATAAATAAAAATATAAAAGATAAAAATTTGAGGATAAAATGTGGTTGACTAATCAACCTTATATCTGATCTTGTAGTAATGGAGCTAGAGAGGGCAACAGCATATATAAATTGTTAACATCAAGTATGCTTAATCAATATTAGCATCCTGGTCATAATTCCTCCTTTGGAACCCATGTGGTCTCTTATAATTACTGACTACTGAGGTTTATCACCACATTCCCTCTCCTGACAACTTTATACATATACACAAAAATATTTTTGGAGTATAGAGCCTACTGAACAGTTTAGATCATAATGCAGTTTTACTTTTGAAACAAAAATAGGCCATGTAACGGCTGCAATTACCAAAAAGTAAAAGAGAAGATTCTGAAAAAGATAAAGAAAGCACTTTACAGACTAAGACAGCTGTGACCACCTTTTTGTGACAAATAACCACATTATTTTTTCTTTTTTTATGTTTTTATTGTTATT
>QFDD01003351.1:0-24444 GCA_006871305.1 Vachellia collinsii | reverse complement strand
GAAACGCAAACAAAAACGATAATACATACAGTAACAATGGAGACAATGAACATAGTAGGAAATGGTCAGAAATGCAGGGGAAACCCCATTGAACGCACAAGGAATCTTTTCAAACTCAAGTGGGGCAGCAATTGGAACCATGAGAGATATTTCTGTTTCAATGTGGGTTATTTAAATATGCCACGTTAGAAACATTTCTAACGTCATATATTTAAATAAATGACATTTATTTTATAACATTTTCCACTTCAACTTTTTCCTTGTTAGACTATGATATTATGCATATTTAAATAATTGTTTACCACGTTAACCTAAGTCATCATTTTCTTTTTCAAAAAACAGACATTATATAATTCATATTTGAATAAGTTTTTAACGTGTCTTCATAAGTCATAGATTTTTCTAACAACCATTTTATCTTATGCATATTTAAATATCTTTTTTTACTTTGTTGACATCAATTGTCGATTTTCCTAATTATCATTATATAATCTTATACATATTTAAATATCTTTTAACCTTGTTAACGTTAGTTGTCGGTTTTTAAAAATCCAATATATGTTTTTATGCAAACTTCAATTTTACTATAAAAATGTCACCACTTTTTTTATAGCATTGGTTTCCTTTTTAATGTTGGTTAAAAATGCAACGTTAAAAACATGGATAGAAAAATCAAAGGGAATGAATAACATTTGTGTGCCCATGAATGCGGTTGTTAAGATGTTGACAAAACTTCCGCGAAATTGGAGAAATATTAAAGTCAGGGAAAAGATGTGGCAATTGAAAAATCAAAGGGAATGAATAACATTTGTGTGCCCATGAATGCGGTTGTTAAGATGTTGACAAAACTTCCCAGAAATTGGAGAAATATTAAAGTCAGGGAAAAGATGTGGCAATTGACATCGACCGGTTGGGCGTGAATATTATTTAACTGTATAAACACATCTTAAAGTCCATTAAAGTACTTTATCAACAATTAAAGTACCTTTTTATCATCACCAAAAATAAAGTATCTTTTATTAAAAGCATACTTTAGACTTTTACTTTTCCTCGTATTAATGAAAACTATTATTTTCACTTATGTTTGTTACATGTCTTCATAGTGGCAACAGATTTATACATTCATACATGCACAGAAGCTGGTTGCACGCGTTTTCATTGAAGTTTAAGCATTTACGTTATAAAATTTGTCACATCTAACACGGTAAAACTTTGGGTAAATTACGTAAAGATTTCAAGGAATAGAAAATACTACCAAAAAAAAATCTCTGAACATCAAAATATTAGTGTGGAGCCCCATAAGACCTAAGGTATATTATCTGTAAAAACAAAAGGACCAAATTGCCCTCTATGGAAATTTTGCTCCAGTAAACTCAAAAACTTGCCTTGACAAACTCAAAAATCTTTATTGATAACTGAAACACCTTAAATAACAACTTTAACATAATCAACGACAAGTAACAGGGTTCTTATGTGCAAAATGCAAAGATTAAAATTGAAGACCTATAAGATAGACGAATATAAATCTAAACTACTTGATATGCAATTTAAAAAGGCTCTTAACTCAAATTAGTAGAAAAATGACACAAGCTAACTATGAAAAATCCTCAAAAGTGACAAATAATCATATTAAAATATGACCACATCAATATTACTCCTCCAAAGATTTTGGTTGCACATCATTCTATATTGACAAATTAATTGACATTAAATCTATATTAAAATTACTATTAAAGTTAACAATTTTTGTTATATTATATTTTTTATAATTTTTATTATATACCATGTCATTAAAAAATAACACTTAGCATTCCACACATAATTCTAATTATTTTTTAAATACTTAAACTATCCAAAAATAATACAAAATACTTAAAAAGTATTTAAATTATTTATTTAACTTTGTCTTTTTTAAAGAAAAAGTCTTAGAAATATAAAATACTGAAGAAAAGAATTTAAAATATTTATTTGGACATGTAGTTTTGAAATAAAAAAGTATAATAAGTTAAAACGACAACTGTTATTTTCTGTAAAGTTATATAATAAAAATTGTAAAAAAATAAAATATGAGGAAAACCGTTAACTTTAATGGAAATTTTTACTGGTGGGGAGTTGATAGATAAAACACAAAATATTAAGGCCCTTAAATTAAGCTTTCAAGGGGTTAGGGATGTCTTGTGCAACTGACTCAAAATTTAGGGGGTTTTATATATTTTAACCATTTTTGTGTGTTATATTTACTATTTATCATGACATAAATATGTGTATTATAATGTAGCCAATAAGACTTGATGGCAAACAATAATGCCATAACAGAAGATATTATACCGTCCACAATTTTCCTTCTTTTCCTTGCACCGCCTTGGATGGTGCAACTTTTAATCTTTAATTGCCCGTTTGGTTCGATTCCATGAATTTATATTTTAATGATTAATGAATAACTGTAGGGTTGCCTTGGTGCACTTGATGGAACTCATATAAGAGTTCAAGTACCTGTAGAAATAAAGGGTAGGTATTGGAATAGAAAGGGGGACATAAGCACCAATGTTCTTGGTGTTTGCTCTCCAAATGGTGAATTTATATTTGTCTTTCCGGGATGGGAAGGGTCTGCAGCTGATAGTAGGGTGTTAAAGGATGCAATTGCTAGACCAAATGGTTTCAAAGTCCCTCAAGGTATGACTTTAAGATATATATTATACATAATTTGATTTACTTGTTGTGTTTTAATAGTTGTAACATTTTATATGTAGGGAATTATTATCTAGTTGATGCGGGATACACAAATTGTGAAGGCTTCCTTGCCCCATATAGAGGACAACGATATCACCTCAGTGAGTGGCGTAATGGAAGACATCCAGAATCTCCCCAAGAGTGTTTTAATATGCGACATTCATCTGCTAGGAATGTCATTGAATGAGCATTTGGGATCTTGAAGATGCATCGGGCAATATTGAGAAGCCCATCACATTATCGTATTAGAACTCAAAATCGATATATAGTTGACTGTTGTCTATTGCATAATCTCATTATGAAAGACAACATGGATGACCCAATTGTCGCTGAATTTGATGCAATTGACCAACCAAATTCTGAAGAGGACAATAATTCCATATTAACATTGGAACCATCAAATGCTTGGAGTGCTTTCTGGGAGAATATGGCCAATGAAATGTTTAATGCTTTCAGGGCTCGTAGGATTAATAGATAATATTTACAATTTTTGTCCAATTTGCAAGTTGAACATATATTCTTCCCTTTTTAGTATGTAATTACATATGAATTCATTAGCTTTTATGGTTATAATTAATTTTGTATTTGGTTGACTATATTAACAACTATGATTTTGGTGGACTTATAGTATTATGTTTTGTATGCTCGTGACTTGTATTCTGTAATTTATTATCTTTATTTATAAGTTTATATCTCATATGGTTCTTATTGCTCTTTTTTCATTTTCCTATGCTTAGAATGGAAACACAAAAGGATAATAGTAAGGGAATTAAGCATGCTTGGACCACCCAAGAAGATAGCATGCTGGTTGAATGTCTACTCCAATTAAAAACCGATGGAAAATTTGTTGCAAATACAAGGTTTAGTATAGGTTATTTGAAAAAGCTAGAAGAGATGCTAGAACTGAAGCTTCCAGGATGTGGCTTAAAAGCGAATCCTCATATAATGTCTAGGTTGAGAACATTCAAGAAGCAATGGCAAATTGTATATAATATGGTGCAAAATAGAAACACTTCTGGCTTTGGATGGGATCCTGAGAAGAAATGTGTAACAGCTGAAAATCATGTATGGGATGAATATGTGAAGATTACCGAGTCTCCATCACTAGTGGTTGCATTCTCACTAGTCCCAGAAATTGAGATGCCTGCATGGGTGCGTAGTCTTCTAGAATAGGTGGCACCTTTAGATACTTCTTTTGTTAGTTTTAAGATTGTAAGGATTCTCTCAACCCTTTTTATTTAAATTGATAAAGATACTATATGACTATTTTATTTTTATGCATGGATTTAATATCGTCCTATTAGCTCAGTTCAATATTTATATACAAATTATACTTCTTATTGTAATACATATATATAGACAATTTTAATTAACAAACATGTATTAACTAATATATATTCCAACAAATGTCATCAATAAGAGTACAACCATGCCGTTGAATGACAATGTTATCACCTAGCTAGCTTTTGCTTGGATGTTGTTTCCCCTCCCCTTTATTTATGTATAAATACGATTTATTTGGGCTATTATAATATATAAGAATTTTATAATTGATAAATTTTTTTAAACATGTGAACAAGAGACAATTTTGTTTATTAATTTATTGGCATATATGTGCACATGATATATATATTTGGGAAGAGATAGATAAATATAATTCATTATGTGTGTGTGTGTAGACAAGGGTAATTTTGTCTTTTATTATATTATTATTGCCCATTCCTATGTTCTTTGTAATCCAACCAAACATGTTTATAGGCATGCATCATCTTTCCTTAATAGTGAACCAAACAGATTAATGTAAACGTCATTACATTACATTCCATTACGTTTTATTACATTACATTACATTTCTTAGGATTCCGTGAACCAAACAGGCCATAAGTTATTTGTATCCTCAATAAAGATTTTCTTATGGGTCAGACCAATATCGTTCAAATCTGAAAATTACATATCAAGTACTCTAATTAATTTTTATCTGAATGTTTTAATCTAATCACCATAGATGTCATTTTGCAATTTGGAACTGAGTTTGCACGCCTTGACTTTGATTTGGAATTGGACAAGTATAAAATGACGTGTGTTGATTCCTAGATGCACAAGACTTGCAAAATTGATGATTAAGTTTGCTGTGCCAAACATGGGAAAACCCCAAGCTTTTAATTTCCTCTTCTTATATCATTGCTTCATGTCCTGCTTAGCTCGACTGTTCTAAAATACTATATTTAATCATATGTTAAAACTATCTTGATAGAAGTCCCCTTAATTTATATAATTAATAGGGATAATTTGCCAAAAAACAATGGTTATAAATTTGGATCATAAAACGGATTGAGGTATTATATTTACTATTAAAACAAACCCCCATCTAGCTCTTTTATTTCGGATCTGAGGTAGTTACAATTATGCACATCAATGCTTTTAGTTCTTTTCATGTTAATTATGTGCAATGGAGAAAGTATATATATTTATTTACCTGTATTTTTAACATCAACTAAGTGGTGGTATTTTTCTTTGAACCAAGATGATATTGCCAAAATAAAATATTCATATAAGAGTATGCATATACATGTTTGTGGAGGCACAACATATTATCAACGAAAGTTCCTTCAATTCTCACCAAAGTTCACTAACAATAAATGAAATAATGCAATGAAAATTATTAAAAAAAAAACAAAAGAAGGCATCCCCAGATGTGAAATTTTATTTCATACAATGACAAAGCTCCCTCTTATCACTTAACGTATGTTTTGGGTACCTCTATGGCCTATACATAAAAAAAATATGGTTGGCAAATGAAAAAGAAATAAAATATGACCCTTGATGTGATAATTAATAGACCATTTGTAGGGTTAAAGCTATTCTTCATCATTGACATAACTTTTTTTTCTCTTTCATTACTTCATTCACTTTATTCTAACGTTTAAAAAGTCGACCACGACATGGCCTATGCTTAAATTTTGGGGTGAATGTGCTGGAAGCATTATTGTCAAGCTTATGAGTATACTTTCCAAATTTACTGCTTTTACGTCTTTGGATTATAATAAATCGTATCAACTCACTCTTTAAATCATGATAGCTGCAAACTGGTTGAACTTACAAGTTTGCTTACCAAATTTACCATTTTACATAAGAATATTGGTAACTAGCTCTTAGACTCATGTTATTTTTTTTTTAATTTGGTTATGCTAAGCAAACTTCATATTCGAACTTCACAGAAATTTCTTTGTTGAGTATGGTAAATTATAGATGTTGATGTCTTTAATTTCAATTAATTGTGCTGGTACTCATAGAAAACTTTATTTATTAAAATGACACCTTAACCATTAAAACAAAGACCAAGTCAATAAAGTAAACAGTTCTATTAATCAATCACAACCGGCAGAGTGGTGGAAGAGAGAGGCCGCACGCCTTTTGAAATCGGAGGAGTATAAATCCGAGCGTGTGTTAATTCCTTGGATGTGCAAGACTTGAAAGTTTTGATAAGTTTGCTATGCAACACATGGGAAAGCTTTCTTCCTTTGTCTTCCTTTTCTTACTTCATTGTTTCATGGTCTCCTCAACTTCAATTGATACAAACATCACTACTGACAAATTTGCACTTCTTACTCTAAAATCTTTAATCACTTCAGATTCATATGGTTCATTGGATGCTTGGTCCGTGTCTTCTTCTCCATGCAATTGGATTGGTGTCACTTGCAATACTCAACATGGAAGGATTCATTCCTTGAATCTTAGTGGCATGGGTCTTAAAGGCATCATATCTCCTCAAGTTGGAAATCTCTCATTCCTAGTTAAACTTGATTTAAGTAACAACTTCTTTCATGGTGAAATCCCTCAAGAGGTAGTTAGGTTACGTCGATTGAGATTGTTCAACTTGAACTACAATGACTTTCATGGACAAGTTCCAACACGTATAGGAGAGTTGACAATGCTTGAGAACTTGAGTTTTCGGAATAACAATTTTAATGGATTTATTCCATTATCTCTTTTCAATCTATCAAGGTTGGAGATCTTGGATTGGATAAATAATTTTATTGAAGGGACTATACCAATCCAGGTGGGAAGATTTGAGCGCTTGAAAATTTTACGACTTGCAGGTAACAAGCTATCAGGAATCATTCCCCAGACAATCTCAAACATGTCTTCACTTGGATTGTTAAGTTTATCTTACAACAGTTTATCAGGTATGTTTTGGAGAAATTTGAGCTTGTATTGAGTTTTTTTAAATTTTTTTCATATTTGGTACATTTCTTCTTATTTTTTCCAGCATTTTTCTCTTCCTTTTTTCTTAAGAAGTCTTTCACTGCATGGGGGAAAATGGAGTTATAAAACTAGTCAAAATGAATCAAAAAGGCTCGCACCCGTCTTTATAAATAAATGTTCATTTGTGTTGTTATTAAAAGTTTTATGAACGTTTTATTTTTCAAAATGATTATGCCTTACAAGCAATATATTTCGTACATATAATTTTGATTTGAATAATCTAAACCATATATTAATTTTTTTTAAAAAAAAGTGGTTGACAGAAAAAATTTCTCTAATGTGTGTTTTGAAAGAAATTATAAATGATGAAAAGCAAGGACTAGATTTTGATGCATAGAGATTTTCCTTTATCAAAGTTAAATGAACAAACAGAAACTCATAATCTTATTTCTTAATTGAGAAGAATATAGCTAGCTTCCATGATATGTATGAATTTCTCAAAATTAATTAATCCACCGAATCTGAGAGGATGACAATTATAAATCTAAATTACATAATAATAAATCTCAATATAAATATACAAATTTGTCTCATGAACACCATAACTTTTGTCAACTCACAAGAATTTTATTTGGCCTATGGATGTTGATCTTGAATTGTCCCTACATGGTATCTAGGATTTATTTAGCCAGTAATAAATTTGATTTTTTTTTGGAAATAATTATATTTCCAAACATTTTCTTCACAACTTCCGAACGATACATCTTATGCTTAAGTATATTTTTCTATACAAATTAAATATTTCAAAATTGAACTTGCTCATTCTGTTATGACAACTTAATGCGCATGCTATGAAAGTTGATACTTTTTGTGCATTTTAATTATTTCAATAATGAACTTTATCATCTTGTTATGACAACTTATGGCTTATAATATTGACATTTAATATTTGAAGGAGGCATTCCAAATGAGATTGGTGATCTTCAACAGCTACATACAATATATCTTTCAAAGAATCAACTTTCAAGCTCCATACCAATCTCTATATTTAATAGTTCAGTACGACAATACATTGAACTTGGCAGTAACAATTTATCTGGGAGCCTCCCAACAAATTTGTGTTATGGACTTCCAAAACTTAAAGAATTCTATGTTGATGAAAATGATATATCTGGTGAGATACCCTCCATATGGCATCAATGCAAGGAATTGGCAGATTTAGAATTGGGTTTTAACAGATTCAACCCAGGAACCATTCCACGTGATGTTGGAAATTTGACCAACCTCCAGTGGCTCTTTCTGGGCAACAGCAATTTAGAAGGTAAGAATTTTACTTAGATGACTGTTAATTTTTAGATCATATGTGTTTTTTTTTATTTTTTTAATTCTCTTTAACAAAAGATATTTTAAAATGATATTTTTATTTTTAGTATTTTAGTCAATTCAAAAGGCAGGAAGACTCTTGCCAAAACTTTTCATTCGTAGTGATTAAAAATCCTTAAAAAGAGAAATAAAATAATTTAGATCATTAAAAAATAGGGAGCCATGTAAAAATTGTGAAAAAAATTATTTTAAATAAGCTAAATATAAAAAAAAATCAATTACAAATTATAATATAGAAATTAAATGAAAATTTTGAATGCTACTCAATAAACACTAGTTGAAGCATATTTAAATTCAAACTGGTTTGATTTAAAAAAAAAAAAAGGTCTCATACGGATGAACGATAATACAAAACGTTTTAAGTAGTTAGACAAATAATTGAATTGCATAGTTTTCATTTATTTATGTTTGAAGTGAAATTGTTCTGTACAATTCTCTGTGAACTTAAATTAAATGCTACTCAATAAACATTAGTTGAACCATATTTGAATTCAAACTTCTTTGAATTGCATTGCATGGTTTAAATTCATTTATCTATACAGTGAAATTGTTTTATACAATTATCTATGAAATTAAATTAAGCTTTTCTAACTAAAACATTTCTCACAACAATTTCTTAATAATTATTTAGCAATTATGTGGAACCTTTTTTCTCAAGAGCAATATTGTCCTAAAACTTTTTTTTCGGATTAATTTTACCTTGAAAAAAGTTTTAAAAATGAGCAATATCATACATGATCACTGCTAAAAATGTTAGCTGAAACATTAATTTTTAACATTCAATATTTTCTTTTAAAAGTTAATTTTATTTTTAATTTTCTATTATATTTTGTACATTTCTTTTTAATATTAGTCCAAACGGACTGATTTAATGCTCACTATCATTTTTCAAAAACAAATGTTTATTTTTATGCTGCTAAAAAGTTTTTTAACATTAAAATTTAGTTTGAACAATATAAATTATATATTAATTTTATCATGTATATTTAAGTTTGGTTATTATTGTGCAATCCCAAATATTGCTTGGTGTCTGGGACCAAACATGCTAAACTAGGCTATACAAGTGCAGAAGCCTATGTCAACCACCTTAATACCTCATATAAAAAAGAGGTTAATTTTTGGATCCAACCTGGTTCAAAGGAATTTTAAACTCATAGTGGGAAAATTGCAACTTTTTCTCTACTTCATTGGAATCAAAGTATATAATTAATTCCAAAATAATTACCAAAAAATTTATATCCACCTAAATTTACCGAAAAATTCATTTTCCTTATAAAATAGCTTGTCTAAAATTTTCAAATAAAAATCACTCTCCAACTATGGCTAATTTTCGGTAAACACCTCTTAATTTCAAAAAATTCATTTTAAATTTGCTTATTCCACTTTTTGGAATTTAATATCTTCATAAACTCTCTAATTCCTAAAATAGAAATTTATAATTTTTCTCTATTTTTGTAGGACTTTGCAAAATTTTAAAGTCATGCATTGACTAAATCTCTTAAACTTTATTTGAAAATGGGCTTTTCAGCCTAAACTCCTTTTTGAGGCATTTTATCTTAGATAATTTCACAACGCCTCAAAAATATCTTGTAAGTCTCATTTTTGGATTTTTTTGTGATTTTTCTTAATTCATGGGATTTTCTAGTACACTTTTCATAATCACATTTACCATCTTGTAATTTTGAAAAATTACAATCTTGACCTTGACATATCTAGCCATCACTGAGTAGTCAAAAACTAACAAAAGTTCATGAATTGATAGTACGGTAATATATGATTTTCTTCTTCTTTTTTTCATTTTATATCATTTTCTGCACTAGAGTACAACTAAAATGAGATTTTATTTTTCATCATTTCAACTATTTATATTTTTAATTCATACAATTGAAGTTATATATAATTTATGATTATAATTCCAAAATAAAAAAAAAAGATAAGATTGTGAGCTTATGCGACCACTGGAGATTAAAATATGGATAACCAAATTTCTTAATTAATTACTCTCAAGTTACCCATCATTTATCCTTTGATCAATAATATAGTTTCACCATATGTAAACATCACGAATCCTTTCAAGTTGAAAGCTAAGAATTTTAATTATATAATTGTCTTAGATAATGTGTGCGTTTCAATTTTAAAATGAGATTTTGTTTTTGATTTCATTTTTTCCATTTATTTTGGATAATGGTAAAAAGTTTGCCAAAAAAACTGTGTTCATTGTAAAATTCTGTATAAAAAGAAATATAATAATTTTTTATCATTAAAAAAATTATGAAAAATTAATCTTTTGGTCCCTCAACTTTTCATCCAGTTATAACTTAATCTCTAAACTTTAACTTGGTGCAATTCAGTCCTTATAGTTTTGACCATTTTATAATTTAATCCTTATATTTTAGAAAATAAATCATATATATAATAAAAGGCCAGGTACTTCAATATAAAATGGTTAAAACTACAAGAATTGAGTTACAGTGAATTAAAGTTCAGGGACTGAGTTACAACCAAGTCAATACTACATAGACTGAGTCGCACTGAGCCAAAATTCAAGGATTGAGTTACAACTGAGTCAAAAGTTGAGGGACTAAAAGAATAATTTTTCCAACAAATTATAGCCTATCAATATTTCCTAACGTGCGTATGGTGTGTGCGCGTTTGTTATATAATGCGGTTTATGAGGGTTGCATCTATATTTATTTAAACTACTGTTTATCTACATGGTTTTATTATATTATTGTATCGTTCCATACTTATTAGTTTAAGGATACACATCAATGCATCTGCTTAAACCATATATTGTTCACTTTTAAAATTGAAACAGGTGAAATTCCACCATCTCTCTTTAACATTTCTACTTTAAGAGGTGTAAATTTACAAAACAATAATTTAAATGGAAGTCTTCCAATATCAACTGGCAATGGGACGCAATTGGAAGAATTACATCTAAAATACAACTCTTTTATAGGTATGATTAATCTACAAATCCCTTAACTTTATGCCTTAGCTAACTTTTCATTTATCATGCTTGTAAAATTCTTAACTGAAATGACTTAGATTTTAAAAATTCTGGTATACTTGATATGATTGATGCAATCCATATTTCTAAATCAATAACTTCAAATTTGTACATCAGAAAATGTTACGATGTCGTGCTCAGGGATTTAGTAAAAGTCCATTTATTATTTATATTGTATTATTTCTAGAATGTGTAACAAAAGGTATTTTAATTCCTTAGATAAAAAATAAAATTCCAGCCTTTTTTGGCCTATGATGAATTCATGGTCATAATTTAAAGTTAGAGCCATATAAATACTAAATAAATATGATACAACATATAAATAACTTGGTTATTCATTTTAAATAGGATAAATTAATCCCATAATCTCTCTTTAGCACATTTCTTTTAAAAGAATTTTAATGTCCAGTTGGTAATTGATATTGGAAGAGTCCCTTTTAAATTGATCTCGAACCAAAAGTTAAATTATAGTTTATTAATTTATGGGTCTACTTAACAAAATTCCATGTATTCCTTACACGATTGTGTGTGAATTCATCAAATTCCCAATCTTACATATATTGTAATTTTGTATTAATAGGTGGAATTCCTTCATTTATTTGGAACATGCCTTCTTTGACATATTTTGGCATTGGCGTCAATTATTTGAATGGAAAATTGTCAGAACAAATGTGTCATCAATCCCCTTTACTTGAAGTCTTTGCTATTGATGTTAATCAATTAGAGGGAAGCATTCCAGAATCAATAAGTAACTGCACATCTTTGGAAGAATTATATTTGGATGTCAACTCATTTACAGGTTTGCACTTGTGCATGTGTGTGCTTTCTTTTCAAAATTGTTCTCTAAAATTTATATATGCTAGCTTTTAACTAGTTCATTCATATTGTTCAATCATACGATGGGGTTTATATTTGTAACATAGAAAATTAAAATTCTTACACACTATTCAATGACAAAACTTCAAACAGTGCAGAATGGTCCCATTTGTTATGCCAATACTTTTTCAAATGATTTTATCCGCCCTTTAATAAATTTAATTTTATGTTTTTTTTTCTCTTCCAATAATGTTAAAATACATATAAGTTTGTTGTTTTTGTTTTTCCTTATTTATTATATGTACAGATTGTAACAGTTCAGTATTGTTTAATTGAAGCTCTATAGATTAAGTTATGAAATTTTAAAGTCAAGGCACAAAGTGTGTTGGTAAAATAAAGAGGGTTGAGTAAATTAATAAACTGTATTAATTGCCATATTTTATGGCCAATATCATATTTTTCTCATGTAAAGAACTACAAGAGCTTTCATAAGAATTTTAGAGCACCCTCATATAATTTTTTTAGAATTAGTTATAACTTTTCAAAGTTGGATTGAAAATCTGAAAGTACCAAATAAAGAGTAACCCAATGACCAAGATGAAAGTTTTTAATTTATGGGCTTTAACTATTTATTCTCCTAAACCATAACGCCTCTGAATGCCCAATAGATTGTGTAAATGAAGGGTGTTACAACATGCAACCCAACCCATCTTAGGCCTTTATGATAAGTCCCTCTCTTGCCTTCACAAATATTTAATGTTTTGGAATTTTTGAGCTACATATAGTTTTGTATGTTATAGTGTGTATATATATGCATATTTCTGCAAAAATTACATAATTCGATTTCTTTTCATGAGTCAATATATTCTTTTGTTTTTGTGTTTCCAGGTTGCATACCTAAGGGCTTAGGCAATCTTTCCAAACTTGAATTCCTAAGTCTAGAAGGAAACAATTTGAGTGGACATATTCCTTTTAATATATTCAACATTTCAACATTGACATCATTAGACCTTGGCTCAAATTCTCTTTCTGGCATTCTTCCATCATATTTTGGAACTGACCTTCCCAAATTGAAGAAAATATGGCTAGACAAAAATGAACTAACCGGACAAATTCCAAATATTATATCAAATGCTTCTAAGCTCATTACGTTAGGTTTGTCATCGAATAAATTTAGCGGAGCTATACCCAATGTATCTGGAGATTTTACAAACCTAATAGAATTAGCATTGGATGAAAATTATTTGACTGGGTTGATTCCAGATACATTTAACAAGTTGCATAGCCTTCAACTTTTAAATCTCAACAACAACAAATTGCAAGGGTCCATTATAAATGAACTTTGCCAACTCAAAAGTCTAAGTGAGTTGTATCTTGCCAACAATATGTTTTCAGGAGTGGTTCCAAGATGTCTTGGGAATACTTCTTTGCGAAAGTTGGATTTTAGCTCGAACAAATTGATTTCTCATATACCCACTTCTCTTTGGAGTCTCAAAGATATCTTGGTTTTAGACATATCTTCCAATGCACTAACCGGAATCATTTCATCAGAGTTATCAAACATGAGAGCAATTATATTGTTGAACTTGTCAAGAAACCAGATTTCAGGAAGCATTCCCACAACTATGGGTGACTTGCAAACTTTGCAAACCCTATCTTTGGCTCACAACAAGTTACAAGGGCCTATTCATGAATCTTTTAAAGGGATGATAAGTATAGAGTCCATGGATCTTTCTTATAATTATTTGTCTGGTGTGATTCCAAAGTCCTTAGAGTCGTTAGTCCACCTCAAATACCTTAATCTTTCGTACAACTTATTGCATGGAGAAATTCCTAATGGTGGGCCTTTCCAAAATTTTACTGCCAAATCTTTTCTGATGAATAAAGATCTTTGTGGGAACACCCTACTACAAGTCCCTTCATGTAGGGAACAAAACAAGCACATGTCAAATAAAGTCATAAAGATCTTGATAAAATGTGTGTTGCCCATTGTGATTTTCATTTTAGTTGTTTCATGTATCATCTTTTTAAAGAAAAAAAGGGATCATGTTAATGATTCAACCAACGGGGATTTAGTAAGTTTGGAGACACCAATTCGGATATCATATTATGAGCTTTTACAGGGAACAAATGGATTTGATGAGAGTAATCTTCTTGGCTTTGGAAATTTTGGATCAGTATACAAAGCAGTTCTTTCAAATCAAAAAGTAGCTGCAGTTAAAGTATTTAATTTAGATTTGGAAGAACCCCTAAGAAGCTTCAATAATGAATGCATTGCCCTATGCAACTTACGCCATCGTAATCTCATTAAGATTATTAGTAGCTGCTCAAATGATAACTTCAAGTCTCTAATCATGGAATTCATGTCAAATGGAAGTCTTGATAGATGGTTATACTCTCATAACTACTATTTAGATATCCTGCAAAGGTTGAATATAATGGTTGATGTTGCAAATGCTTTGGAGTATCTTCATCATGGTACTTCTACTCTGGTTGTTCACTGCGACATAAAACCAAGCAATGTGTTATTAGATGAAGACATGGTGGCTCATCTTAGTGATTTTGGTATGGCTAAACTATTCGGTGAAGGACAATTGGAAACTTATACAAAAACATTGGCTACAATTGGTTATATGGCACCAGGTAATAGTTTAATAATAATATTTTAGTTCCATTATTTTTACTATTCTATTTGAAATTTTATATTATTCTATCACTGGCTTATATTTTCATTCATATATCTAAAGAGTATTAGTGATATAAAATAAAAATTTAACTGCAAGCTTTGTATTCTCTTTTTACATATAGAGTATGGATCAAAAGGAGCAATTTCCTTCAAAGGAGATGTGTATAGCTATGGCATCTTGCTAATGGAAATGTTCACAAGAAAGAAGCCAACCGATGAAATGTTTGTTGAAGGTCTAGATTTGAAAGATTGGGTTAACAAATCAACACCGCATGCAATCATCGATATTCTAGATGTCAATTTGCTGAACAAAGAGAATCCAAATATCAGTAATATGTTGCTGCATATATCATCCATTTTTGAGTTGGCATTAAGTTGTTGCACTGAATCACCTGAAACACGAATCACCATGACTGATGTTTTGGTTTCATTGAAAAAAACAAGATTATACTTATGCAAACTGTTGGATGCACCACTAGTTCAATAATTTTTATATGCAAGTTTTAGTTACTATCTCTTTTGTCATGTGGATTATTTTGTCTATGGAACATGTAATATTTTGAAATTGTGATGATACATTTGTTATCTTAATATATGAAATACTCTAGGCTTCAAGTTATTTCCTTTTCGTCTTACATTTATGCATTTTAAATTGTGTTTTAGCTATCTAAATTTTATTTGATTCATTCATTTTTTTTTTCATTTAACAGATAATAAATTAGGATATCAAATAAACTTATGGGATAAATTCTGCAATTCATAAACATTTTTTCTTCAAGGAACATGTTGCTTTTGATATTTGAACTTCCTTTCTTACCCTTTTTGTGGACTATTTGTAATATCCACATTTTTATAACCAGAAGAAAGGATAAACTAGAGGCTACATAGAGATAAAGGGTTTGAAGAGTGAATAAAATTGGAAAGAAATGATTGTTTTGAGAAGTTTGGGACCAATGTGTCATTTTGGAAATTCAGGGATCAAAATGATATTTTAGTAACCAGCATTTTGTACCAGTAATCTCAAACATTTCTAAGCATGCATGGGGTTAAGTTACCATATTAGAAACAAAATATCTATCAATACTGAAATCTCATAAAGAATGTTTTATAACCAAGGATCATGCATGGAATTCACAGAAATCATTATGAAAAATTTCTTTAAATTTTCACCCATAAAAAATTTCACCCACAAAAATTTGTAAAGAATGAGATGAGGTGAAATAATTAAGCGAATAACTTTAACAAAAATTGTCATTTGATACATATCATTGAGTTATAACTAAAGAAGGATATAATTCCCATAAATCTTTGTTCAAAAAATAATGCTTAAAAATTTATAATTTTAATGAAAATGCAACAAGTAATAAAATATTAATTATAAAAATTATAGTGGAACGCTATTCACTCACTTACTGCACTTTCAAAAATATAACTTTTCCCCTAACCTTTAGCTTCCAACCTATTTATTCATTCCTCTCCTAAAGTCCAACACATATTCATCATTTATCAACTTATAACTTTACATAGGATTTATACAATATTTCTTAATATTCTATCTTAAACTTATACCCTTCAAATCATTTATCAATAGTCCAGCAAGCACAAACAACTATCTCACAAATAACCAATGATTGGCATGAGAAATAGCAAGCTTAACGTTTAAATTATGATTTGACTTCCTTCCCGATAATAATATAAAACCCCACCACAACCAATCTTTCAATATAGAAGAGCAAACTAAATTATTCTTATTTTCTTCAAGCATCTCATGGGAACCAAAGTATAAGTCATTCTCAATTCTCTGGAGGAACTAGTATGAACAAAGGCTGGTGTTAAATTTAATTGAAGTTTCTTTGTGAAATTTCTCTGGTTTAATTTAATTGACTGAAAGCAATATATATTTGATCCTCTTCTTTTTTTAGCTTTAAAAGGACATATGAGGAATTTTAACCATGACAGAAAAAAATAAAAATCCCCCTTATCGAAAAAGGAAATACGAACTTGATACCTCAATGGCTCCACTAACTCTTTTGTCTCCATACGACTCTTTATCATTCAACTGCACTAAATAATAAAAATATTAATTAAATTGTCAAATTAATTTTATTATTACTATTATTGTTTTTTATTTATTTTTCAGGGCTATTACAAATTTATTATCTCAAGTTAATTTATTCTTCCCCTGTTATAAGATAGTGATCAATTTGATCAATTTATGCTTCTAGGAAAAACTTAATGCTAATAAAATTTACAAAATATACATGTTGAAATAATAAAAATAAGATTAAAATACTTTAGGCGCACTTTTGTTTTGCTTAAATTACATAGAGCTCCCCTTTATTTCAAAAACATACATTTTAGTCCAAACTATTATTACCATTAGTAAATATTCAAAAACTATTCTTAAATTACATTTTTAATAAAAAATAATATTAGAATAAATCTTATTTACTAATTTACCACTTATTATACCAAATCCCTAATTTAGTTTTTAACATTAATATTCATTAATGATTTGTTTAATATTTTTACTTAATCTAAAAGAAGTTAAGTAATTTTTCTTTTGAAAGTATTAAAAACTTGATAAAACATTGAATAATTCTTTAGAAAACATATAATTAATGATATATATCTACATACTTTGAATTACAATATATTAAAGAAAATATCTTAAAATTATATAATTTTATAATTTAATTGGATTTTTATATATATGATTGTAAAATATTTTATCCAACAAATGTATTTAAAAGATAGGTTAAGGTGCAACTTTAACAATAAAGCTTTTCACTAAGAGCTTTGAATACCATAAAGTTTTGTTTGGCGTAAAAATACATATAAACTTGATAAACAGGGGAAAAAATAACAAAACTGTTAAGAAGACTAAAGGTCCCTTACTTTTTATTTGTGACCCCACAATTATAATAGCATTCTGGCTTTGAGGTGCCTAGAAATAAAAAGTAAGGTTTTCCTATGTTAACAATTTTGTTATTCTTGCATCACTTTAATACGTTCTTGTGTATTTTTACACCCAACAATATGATGTTTGACACTCTTAGTGAAACTTTTTATTATTAAAATTTCACCTTAACCCTTCTAAGATTTTATCATAAGTGATTTCAATAAATAAATGAGATTAAACATTTAAATTTATTGAAAAATGAAACTATAAAATTATAAAAATGAATTAACTTTGTAATATATGGTAATCAATGTGACGGTTTGACAAAAAATGTGAAGATATATAATAAAATTATTTTTTTAAATTTTGGATGAAAATATGTTGAAAAAGCTCATAGTTAAAAGAGTCCTCCATGACAAAATGAAGCATAAAAATGGCAGTGATGATAAGGACAAATGAAGTAAAGATTTAGGCTTAGTTGATTTTGTGCCCTAATCTTCATGCTAGTCACCTTGTATATTTTTCCTGTAACATCCCAAAACTTCTGCAGTCGAAATAAAAGGCTAAACAAGAGGATAAGAGCTAGTTAAGGGCTTGAAGAGTTTAAGTGCCTGTTAATCAAGAAAGGGCAAAATGGTAATTATGGTAAAAGTCAGGGGATTGGTAATTTTGATGAAAAATCTCAACAAGTTGCCTAAGGCACATAAATGTGCAGAATATTTCCCCAAAGCATATTTGAGGTTAAAAGAGCATGAATAACCTCATATTGAATTTTCAGCAATTAATTAATATTTGGATTTTTAAGGGATTTTAGGTCAAATATAATTATTTAAAATAGCAAGAAGCCTCAGATAATTCTGTGAAATTGGGAAAAAATACCTTGAGGATTATGGCAGTTTATAAAATTGATTCCAAGTCCAAGTTCAAAGTAGATTTCCTTAAAGAAAATAAAAGGGACAATTAAGCCTAGGAAGGAAGAAATAAAGAAAATTTCCAAAAAGGCATTTCAAGAAAAATTTTGAGGTTGAGAAAATTATGATAAATACCTCCTGAATTATGACAAATTTCTATGAAAATAGATAAATAAGGTGATCAAAGGATTCCTAGAAAGAATTTCTGGAGTATTTTGCTTAGCCTCCAAGTATTTAAAAATGAGAGGTTAAAGTAAATAATTATGTTGAGAAGCTTAGAGGTATCCAAATGTGAGTATTAGTACTCTGTATGAAAGAGCATAAAGAGAAGGTATTTATAAAATAAAAGTTGTTAAGGAGAAATTGCATTATCATATACTAGAGGAACCCGAAAGACAAAGCTTAGGGAACAAGTCCCTAAACTTGTCCACCAAGTACTTGGAGGAGAAGTAAGGGAGGCTTACAAGATAAGCCAAATGTGGCTTATAAAAGAGAAGGAGAGGCCACAGTTTTGGGTGGCCAAAACCGTGCAAAAGAGAAGGAAAAGGAAGAGGAGGCATGGAGGAAGAAAAGGGAAGGCCAAAGTGCAATCCAGTCAAAACTTGAGGTAAGGATATGTTTCTGGTGTGAATTCTTCCTATTCTTCAATCCTCTAGCATTTGCCTTCAGTTTAATTGGTTTGTTTCCTTCCAATTCAATGTATTTCTAAAGAGAGGAGCTGCAGTTCAAGGGGGATCCAGAAAGAAAGTTGTCTCAAGCTCAAATTGGACAAGGTAAGTCCCAAAACCCGTCTCTGCCAATACTATGAAACTTGCTGGTAGCTAGATTGTAGTTGTTTTAGGATTTGGCAATTTGGGAACCTAAGGGGTTGTAGGGCTAAAAATTTAGAAGCCAAGGGAGGAGAAGTGTGAGGCTAAAATGCAAATTAGGAAGTTAAGTAAAGGTAATAGAATTGAAGTTGGGGAAGATAGAATTACAAAGTGGAAGCTAGAAGCTGATTTTGAGAAGCTTAAGTTCTAGGGATTATAGAGAGAAGTTGAGCTAGTGTAACATCAAGTTTTCACTAATTAGATATAAAGGCTAAACAAGTGACTAAGGATTAATTAAGGGTTCAAAAGAGTAAAAATGCGACCCTGCCAAATATAGAAAAAGTAAGGGTAAAATGGTCATTTTGAAAAGTAAGCGATTAAAGTGTCACTTTGGAGATTCAAGAACCACAAAGTCATTTTAAAAATGGTACTAAAGGGGTAATATTGAAATTGAGGTACCAAATTGTCATTTATGAAATTCAAAAGTATTTTGGTAATTAATGAAAAGTCAAATGGCATTTTGGTCAAAGTTTGACCAAAATATTCGAAAATTTTACAAAGTCCCAAAAGATAGAGAAAAATCCACGGATCATTTATTGAGGCTCGGTTCAGGTCAGAGTGACAAGAATAACCTTTTTGGAAATTTTAAAATTTATTTAATATTCATATATTTAATAAATAAATAATTAAATATCATTATTTAAAATATTCAAAGGCCTCATATATCTGATTTCAAAGCAAGAATAAATAGCTCAGAAATGGTAGGAAATTTTAAAATTGTTCTTAAGAAAAAGTCAGCGACAGCTTCCTGTAATTGAAAGGTTAAAAGGCCAGAAGAAGAGTTACTTGGCCACCAAGTAACCAAAGATTGGTCTCCAAGTAAAGATAGGGTGGTAATTTTGACAAAGGTTACTTGGCCATTAAGTAAGGACAAGATGATAATTTTGAAGAAGTCACTTTGGCAACAAGTAAGGATATTTCGGTAACTTTGCCCACATTAGAAAAAATGCCCAAGGCACAAAAATGTACAAAATAATCCCCTAAGGTATATTTGAGGCAAGATTGAGGTTAAAAGAGTAGAGATAACCTCAAATTGGATTTTTAGTAATTAATTAATATTTGGCTAATTATGGGATTTTGAGCCAAACATAATTATTTAAAATACTTAGAGGCCTCAGATAATTATGATAAAAATGGGGGGAAGTAGCTTGAGAATTATATGAATTTATAAAAATGGTTTTAGCCTTAACTTCAAAGTTATTTGCTTGTAAGAAGATGAAAAGTACAGGAAAACTCAAGGAAGTCCCGAAAAGGTACTTCCAGAATGAGTTTGAGATGGAGAAAAATTAGTGAAGTACCTCTTGACTTATAAGAATTTCCTATGCAGATGGATTGTTCAGGAGATCAAAGGATTTCCAAAAAGAATTTCCATAAGGAAATTTGAGGAGAAAAAAGAAAATAATTAATTTCATAGGCTTAGAGTTATCTAATTGGTTTTATCAGTATATCATATGAAAGAACAAAAAGGTGTGATATTTATGCAGTAAAATTTTTTGGTGAAAATTTGTATCATCTTATATCAGTAGAACCCAGAAGGTGAACCAAAAAAAATTATACGTGGCGAGCAAGCACATCTGTGCTTGCTTGCCAAGCCAAAATTTTGCCTATATATAGGACCATCAGGAGGAAGCATTCATGCCAAGGAGAGGAAGAGAGGAAAGAAAGAGAAAAAGAAAGAAAAGGAAGGAAACGTATAGAAAGAAAGAGAAGAGAGAAAAGAGAGAGAGAAAGAAAGAGAAGGAAAAAGACAAAAGAGAAAAAGGAAAGGAAGAAAAAGGAAGAGGAAGAGAGCAGTCCAGATACATGGGAGATATCAAGAGAGTCTACCAGACTCAAGAGCTCAGAGCAAAGTAAACCCAGGCTAACCCAAGTATACCAGGTAGCAACTGTACTAACTTTAACATTAATAATGCTTATGATTGTTAATATGATTGTTTGCCATGATTGTATGAGTTGTTTGAGCTATGAGATATTGACATGTAAATATTTGCTTATGTTTTGCATTGGCCATATGCTAGTTCAGTTTAGCAGTACGTAGTAAGATGTGCTCATAGTCATGGATAGTTATAGTAATAATCATGCATATTAATGTGTCTGTTAGTACACTTTACTATGGAGATTTCCAAGAAATCTCATTCTCCACAAAAATACAAACCTCTAAGTCCATGCTCAAGTAAAGGCAAAGGCAAGGAGAAGTCCTAAAGGTGGAAGAATGGCTCAAGTTAATATGGGAATGGGCTTATGAGATGAAGTTTGTAATTAAGTACCGATGTTGAGATGTATAATTTTATGTGCTAGCAATTTTATCATGTGGTGCATTATTTGAGTGTTAGATAATTATGTTGGATACGTTAAATGTCCATAATTTAAAGTAAATGAGTTGATAAGTGGAAAAAGGGTCTAACACCCTTAACAAACCCTTAAGTTGAGCTAAGTTGAAAATAGCGAAAACAAGATCAAAATTTTATGAAACTTTCCAGTTAAATAGTAAACATCTCAAGCTTTAAAATGAGCCATATTTTGCCTAATTTGGATGTGTACACAAAAAGTTATGTATTTTCAAAGTTTGAAGAGAATCTGGAAAAATGCTGGGAAATCCGAAAATGACAATGCAACTTGACGCAATAAACTGTATCAATTGAGCCATATTTTGGTCAAACGACTATTTTTTCCCTATAGATGATTGTATAAGCTTCAATTGGATACTTGAACCACTTAATTTTGATTTTTTTAAAAATTAGTTATGAGTTCTCAAAGTTGGCCTAAATTTCAGAATTTTTACCAAGTGAATAGTGAAAATGAATAGTAATACGAGAAAAATTTTTAAATTTCACTTGGCTTACTAATTCTAGACATTAGAAGGCCTTACAGTGGTTCATTATTAGTCTCTAATACATATCAAGGGAAGCTAAAAGAGGTATGACAGCTAGCATAATGCATTCCTTTGGTTAATTGGTAATAGGATTGCATTATGGTATTTTAGGTGTTATCATTGCTAAGAAAACCTACGAAGCTCAAAGGGCCAGAGAGGATCACAGTTAAGTCAGCTAAGAGTAGCAGGTAGTAAATTTACTAACTCTTGTATTTACATTGCATTGTAATTGTTGCCATGATTGTTTCAATTCTTTTAGTTATGTTGAGCATGTAAATCCTTGCTATGATTGTTCATTGGCCATATGCTAAGTTAGTATAGTTCAACTTAGTTGCATGTAGTGAGGTATGCTCATAGTCATGGCTTATTAGTATCATTTATGTGACTATTAGTATAATTTGCTACTGAGATTTCCATGAAATCTCATCCTCCATGAAATAACAACCCTTCAGGTGAAAGCTCCTGCTGAGGTAAAGGAAAGGAAATGGAAAGCTAAAGAGGAAAAGGAGTAGCAGATTTTATGTTTAAATCTATTCATTTTTGTTATTTGAACCTTGAGTTTGCAATTAATTGATATGCCTAATTTGTAGGCTTGGTTGTGCTCATTATTAATGCTTACATGTAGGATAGATCATGTTGCTATTTATACAATCTTTTATATTAGTTTATGAGTTATGTTGCTATCTGCCCTAAGTTTTCTATGCGACATCGCCCCGAAAAAGGGTTCCCGAGGAGAATTCCTTAATGGATTCTGAGGAGTTCGTTGTAACGACGATGCAAGTTAGTCGTGGTGAAGTGTTCCTGAGATGAATTCCTAATTTAGGTTGAAGAGTTCGTCGTGGTGAAGAACCAAGTTGGTTGCAGTGAACGTGACCCGAGAGGTTTTGGTCGTGGCTCTAAGGTAGTTGGTCGCGGTGAAACCCTCCAGAAGCCAGATTCTAAGGTACTGTTATGAAGTAAAATTCATGTTTTTCCATTGTGTTATTTAGGCATGAATTGATCTAATAAGAACCCTAAGCCCTTAAAGGAGGAAATGGATTATAATTAGATGATATTAACTGCTTGGCCTCGGAATAATAAAGATCATCATATTTTCCTAGAGTCTCCTACAATTATGAATGAGATAAAATGGGAAAATTTAAAATGGAACTCAGTTAGAGAAGCCCAGGTGAGGTGTCAATAAGGAAGTCAAGCATTAGCTAATTATAATCTAAGGAGCGTAAGGGTAAGAATAAGAGGTGTTACATTTGCCACCACAAAAACTAAGTAAATGTTGAGATAATGTTTTGATGATGCCAAATATGTTTTTGAAAGAATGTTTTAATTGTTAGTTTTCAGAAAGTTTTTGTAAATCTTCGAGTTTTAATGAAATGTTTGAGAGAACTCGAGTTTCATGTTTTAGAACTCGAGTTGTAGTGTTTAAAAGTGTATTCAAAATCTCAAACTTTCAAGAGAACTCAAGTTTTGATTCGAGTTATCTCAAAACTCGAGTTCTGGATTTTAAAACTCGAGTTTCGTGTGTTTAAGAAGCTTCAGAATTACAAAACTCTCTTTAGAACTCGAGTCTGAATAAAGGTTTTAGTATAACTCGAGTTTCATGTTTTAAAACTCGAGTTTCGAGCTTTAGAAAAGTTTTTGAAATAAAAGTTTTGGAGGAACTCGAGTTTCGTGTTTTAAAACTCGAGTTTCGAATGTTGGAAGTATTTTGGAAAAACCAAACTCTCAGAGAAAACTCAAGTTATGTTGGAAGTTTTGACAGAACTCGAGTTTCGTTTGTAGAACTCGAGTTTCGGGCTTTAAAACTATGTTGAAAAACAAAACTTCCATTCAGAACTCAAGTTACATTAAAAGTTTTGATGGAACTCGAGTTATGGATAACAGAACTCGAGTTTCGAAGAGAGAGACACACAACTTCCTTTCAAAACTTGAAGTTTCGGTGAAAGTTTTAGTAGAACTCGAGTTTGGTTTATCAGAACTCGAGTTTCGAAGAAAGAGAAACTCATCTAAGCGAAAGTTCTCACAGAACTCGAGTTTCAGGATAACAGAACTCGAGTTT
>QFDD01003350.1:0-18377 GCA_006871305.1 Vachellia collinsii | reverse complement strand
CATGTAATTGGAATAAAAATGAATTAGTATAAAAGGCAAAATGATTGGTGGAGAGGTGGTGGGAAAAAAGACCATTACAGGGGTAGGAGAGGAGGAAAATGAGGGACAAAGCTGAACGTGTTTAGTAAGACCTTACTCTTATGGTCACCATATATTAATGGAATTTGCATGCAATTGGAATTTTATTTCCTTCCACTTTATTGACTGGATCAATTTTTCCATTTTGAAAGCTCAACTTCCTTATGATCCCATAAATGCCCCAATCCTTTTGTTTTTTGGTTTCCACGAAAATTGTGATCGTAGGATTATAAAATTCTTTCTCCTTATACAAGTTTTCATTTTTGAGCTAGGCGTAGGTAATAAGTTTATCATTTGACTCATACCTAATGGAACGTAGCACTTCTAATCATATTGCGTATAAGAACAATTAAATCAAAAACACATTATTGCCAACTAGCATTCAAAGATATGAATCATAGTATGTATCAGAACAATTAAATCAAAAACACATATTATTGTTAACTAGTATTGGAAGATCTGAAATAACAAAAATAACAGAGAAGATCTAAGTTAACAGAGATGTAATAACGGAGATGTTCAAAAAAAAAAAGGAGGTGCTAACATCCTAATGTCTGAAACAGAGATGTAGTCCAAAAAAAAAAAAGAAAAGAAATAACAGATAAGAAAATTAAAAAACCTTGTCCTTGTAAGGTGAGATTTGCAGCCCAATATCAACGCTTACAGCTAGTTTCCTCGGTGAAGAGGTACTCAGGGGACGTTGGAAGCTGGTATAGGTTTCGAATGGGGACTTCGAGATCCTTGTAAGTATTATAGAGGCGTGTTGGGGTTTGCGGGTCGCAGCGCCATGTAGAGCATCGTAACTTCAACAATTCAAGGCACCCATTTTTCCAGAGGGGGAGTGTAACTAAAAACAAAGAAGATCTTTTTAACTTTGCTAAAAACAAAGAAAATCCAAATACTAGCTAACCTGGGGTGAAGACGCGGTGAAGCAAGCAGAGAGTGGAGAGTGGACGGTGAAGAAGCAAAGTGGCTGGGTCTGTTTTTTATTTGGCCAATGGATAATATTGGAATATGATATTTCAGATGAGGGTAAATTAGGAAGTAAATTTACCTCCCCTCCAAAGACCCCCAAATTGGAGGGAACCAAAGGGAGGGAAAATGAGCCAAAATTTTGGCTCCTCTCCCCTCTAAAATTCCAAACCAAATGAGGGGAGGGTCTCATTGTTCCTCCCTCCCCTAACCTACCCTCAAACCAAACAAGCCCTAAGTGTCTTCCAGTGAAGAAAGACCCTATGCTAAATAACTGAGAAAGATTTAAATTAATTATTGTCCCTTTCTTTTTCGTTAAGTTGGACAAATGGTTAAGGAAATAATGTAAAGGGGTAGAAATGGGGTTAGGAAAGAAAGATGAGCTTGATGAAGCTTGATAAACGTGAAGTTAACAAAATATTATACGTGAATATCTTTTAGGATTGGATATTTGCCTGAGCACCCCAAGGAAAACTGGAAAATAGACTTGCCGAAGGAGGTAAAGGTAAACAAAGGGAGACAGGTAGAAACTCTCTTTATCTTATTCTTATGTATTTAATTATACATGCTTGTGTGTGCCATATTTGTTATACGTGATGTGATGAAGTCCCTTGAGAATGTTTTTCCTTGGGCCCCCTCCGAAAGTGTAGGGGTGATATGTTAAAGTCCTAAGGGATAGCTTCCTTTGGGCCCCCTCTGAAGGTGCAGGGGTATTATGTGAACCCTCCGAAGGTGTAGGGTGTTATGTGAAATGATATCCGTATGAACATGTGGCTTGTTTTTGCATGATTGTGAATTATATATATAATTATTTGATAAACTGTGGTTTCTACGGAGATTTTCGAATCTCACCCTTCCTTTCAAATAATTACAGCTAAGGCGGGTAACTCAAGGCAAGGAGTTGGTGAATAGAGAAGCTTAAAAGGTGGGAAGGTTGGATAGTGTAATGAAGATAGAAGAAAAACCCATTTCCCTTTTTACCATGTTAAGTTTGGTTTTGAATTTAGTGAGTACGAACGTTATTTTGATATAAGCATGGGTGGCTTATGGTTGTATAATTAACTATGTAAATAGTGTATATAATAAGAGGTGAACAGGTTGTGGTTGTGAGGGGAAATGTCACCTCATAGATGTAAGGTAAGGGTTAACTACAATGGATAACCAATAGTCTTTAAAGGATTTCTTTTGAAGTAAATGAAGTTAGAGAATAGTTTTAAAAGGAAAGTATTTTCAAACTACAAATATAGAGTTTGAAATCAAGATCAAACCTGGCCCTTTGAATTTCAAATGGAAATAACTGCTTTATCTAGAAGTTGTTTAAAAAAAAAGTATAAAATTTTTCGGAAAATTCCATCCTAACACTTTATGCAAAAAGGGGTGTGACATTATAAATGTAGGACTTGTAAAATTAAATGATTTAATTAAGAGAGAGAAACACTCATGTATCAAGTTAAAAATTAAGTGAAAGTTTAGGTATCTGCAAAATGATTTTCCTATCAGCGAGTACTTATCCTATAATTTTTCCTTCAGTGACGTAAGTTATATGAGCGCGTAGTCGTCGTCGTCATACAACCCAGTACTAGTATTTTATTCGTACCTTTCAGTTTTTTAATTTTGAAGCTCCAAATTCTCAGAGAAATCAAAATCACAACCGTCAAAGCTGAAACTGCTGCTATGAGTGAAACAAGTAACTTCTGCTTTTTGCATGGATCCCTCACGCAGAGATTAGGATTATCTTCCAAACTGAAAGAGATAAGTCAAATGGGTAGGTTACTTTATTGAGTTTTATCTAATAATTCTACTTATTTTCCATGAATAGCCTCAAGAAAAGCAAGAGCCAACCAAGAATTAATATACAGCACACTAAATTAAAATATATGCAACATGATTTTAGTTTAATTAAAAAAATGTAGTCAGAGCTGATGAGCAACTGGGATAGCTCGATTGAAGATGGGAAACGTCATTTCCAAATTTGACTTTTCTTTGAGACCCTTGGGAACTGAACCTGTAAACTTGTAGCCACTCAAGTTACTGCAAATTTATCACGTGATGCTCAAGTTATTGAGTATATAAGGGGAAAAAATATAGAGAAAATCCCATATAATTAAAGCTACTTGAAATAAAGAAATTTTAAATTAAGTTGTTAAATTCAGTAACTCATTTATTAAGTTATGGATTCAATTTAGAATTTCAAAATGTGGGTAAAATAACTTTTCTGCCCCTTTTCTAATCTCATCTCTCCTCTCTCCTTTTAAAAATTTTAATTACTATATTAATGTCAACATTAATATATAATAAAGAAAAGTATGATTAACTTAAATGAAAAGAATTTGTTGCATTATAAAATTATCACTAAGAATAATTCAAGCCACATGGCAGTATCAATAAAATGATTTTTAGTTGAATAGTATAAATAAAAATTATATTTTTAAAAGAACTGGACTTAAATTTGAATTCTCAAAAATCAAATGACTTTATGAAAATATAAACAACTTATTATCTAGAATTTTAAGCTTAACAAGGGGAAAATACTAACTTAAAATATATAATAAAGAATCCTTATATTAATGGTAGTAACTTATCGACGTACATGTTTGAAAATTAAAAAAATTCAATTTTTTTATTCACAAGGTATTAAAAAAATAAATTTGGGCAAAAATGATTTTATAATTGTCACTTCAAAAAAATTTCATTTTAAAAGTTTTAAATTTAAAATGTTCATAATTGACCTAAACAGTCATTATTATTGAATATCAACCCAAAAAATTAAAAAAAATAAATTAGATAAGATATATACACAATGTAGACTATTTTTTATTTTTCTCTTATTTTTTTCTCACTTTAGTGTGTGATCGTAAATTTTAATTAATATAATATTTAGATATTTATAACGTTTTATTTTGATGGAAGGAGAAATCTATCTTTTTCCTCAAGTGCACTTCTTAAATTTTTTAAGAAAAAAGATAGATTTCTCGTTCCATCAAAATAAAACATTATAAATATCTAAATATTTGATTTTTTTAATAACTAAGGATTATGAAGGTAATTTGACCAAATTTCTAAATTCCCAATTATATCAAATAACATGATTAAGGATTTGTTAAGTTTAGCAACCCAAATTAAAATTAAAGAAATTCAAGCATCTTTTATTGAGATTTCCCAAAACATAATATTAATTTGCAATATTTGGTAAAACTTATTACAGAATTGTCAACTTTAGCAATTTAGCAAAAAATTTTGGTATCAATCCTGACAAATCATTGCTTGATAAATCCCTAAAACAAACTAGTGTTTTTACATGACAAGATTCTTATACTTAAGGTTTTTTTTCCTAATTAATTATTAAATCATCATATAATTACAAGGAATCTAACCCTGTAAATTGTGAAAATGTAGTTATTTACCCTCTTAACTTGCTAGGGCTCATGTTTCCGCTTATGTCCTTGATTAATAGAGATACAAACTAGCTAAGGCAGGATATGGTGAAGTTTTGTAAAGTATATAGTTAAATTTACGGGTGAAGATGCAATGTTTGTTAGAATAGGATTTGACCAATATGAGGTAAATTGGTCTAATAAAAAATTTTAGCACAACTTGGAAATTAAATTAGAGAGTTGAGAAAAATGTACACAAAGATTTATACTAGTTCGATCCACCTAAAGATTCTTCTGAGCTTTCCAAATTCACTAATATCGATGAGTTATCTCTTTACAATCAGAAGGAAGAAAAATCTCCCCCTCTCTCACTCAGTAAAACAATAAGGCATTGCCCCTCCTTTCGTGTTTCTACTAATCCACTCAAGATTATCTAATCTTGAATAACATTCACAGAATCATAAGTTTGAATAAGAATATTCTCTCAAGAGAATTGAATGCTAAACATTGAAGTATTTATGACGGAGAGAATAAAACAGAGGAAGAGGATGAATAATCAGTAAATGATATTTCTCAGTAGGTGTGTTCTCTCTTTCTTGTCTTGAATGCTCTTTAATTTATAGTTGAGCAGTAATAAATGTTCGTTAGGAAGAGCTTTGTTTCCGTTACTCTCAGCTTCATTATTCAACGTCGTGCATTGAATGCTTCTGACACATGGTATGGTCATGGCCTGAATTTTTGTCTGTTGAGTGCATTCTGATGAAGTAATCAGATGACCCATTTCCTATTGTTAAGTGGGAAAAGTGAGTATTTATGTGTGCGGAATGAATTCAAATAAATGAAGCAGAAAAAAGGAAAGATTGTGAATAATGATGAGTTTCTGACAATCTAAGACACTGTTAGTAAAAGGAGTGCTCGAGCATTATTCTTAATACTCGAGTGTTATTGGCAAAGTAACTCAACATTTTCTCACTGTTATGTTAAAGTACTCGAGTTATATTGATAATACTTGAATATTAATAATACTTTTAAATATACTCGAGTTTTCAAGGAAGTATTGTTATGAAATATAGGAACACTTTTATTTATACTTGAGTGTTAAAGACAAAACTAGAGGGTGTTGACAATACTCGAGTTCTTCCAGTGATACTTGACTGTTTGTGAGGCAATTTGTTAATAATAATTTTAATGATTCTCAAATATGTATAAAAGTGTTGTCACAGCTAAAGCATTAGAAATGAAAAATCAAGTTTCAATGAATTCTCCTAAAGGTAATTCCTTACTTGACTCTCGATACTCGAGTTCTGTGATCTCATACTCGAGTTTTGAGAGTTAGAGCAAACACTTCCTTTTATCCTCGAGTGTCCTTTAGAGTATAAAGTTTAGAAAGAAGGTTTTAAACTCGATATTCAAGTACCGTTTCACAATACTCGAGTTTCTTATGAAAGTATTGAAGTTCAAATATGATTTTTAGCAGCTCAATACTCGAGTATTGTTGTGCATTACTCGAGTATTGACAATACTTTTATGAGTAATCGAGTGTTTTTGAAAGTGTTTTCTTTTGAAATCAATATTGTCCCTCGATACTCAAGTATTGACAATTAATGCTCGGGTATTGTTAGTACTTTCACCAATACTCAAGTCCCATTGAAAGTGTTGAATTTTGAAAACTGATTTGGCCATTGATACTCGAGTATTGAGATTCAATACTCCAGTGTTGTCAAAACTTTTACCAAAACTCGAGTTCCATTGAAAGTGTTGAGTTTTGAAAACTGATTTTGTTCAATGATACTTGAGTATTGAAACTCAATACTTGAGTATTGTGAACACTTTTATCAATGCTCGAGTGTCACAGAGAGTGCTTGTGAAAAACATTGTATTTTGAAAAAATATATCATAATTGCTACAAAAGCATGTTTGTCATCATCAAAACATTATCTCAACAATGTTAACAAGCACAATTAAATTTCTAGGGATGTAAAAGTAGACATAATCAATTAAAAGTGGAACAGTTTTAATTAACACTACCATTAAAGTTTTAACAGTAAACTTTGGCTCCCTCATGTAACATCAGAAATTTTGACCAATGTGATATGAAATGTAAGTGAGACTTTGGAAAGCCAATTACAAAATTTTGGATAAATATAAATAAATTTTTAGACCAAAAGTATTTTAAGGAAATTTGAGAAAAATAAGTAAAATTGTCCCAAAACTTATTGGAATAATTATTTTACATGATAAGGGTCAAATTTGAGGGGGGAAAGTTACTTTAGGATATTATATTTCAATTCTGGATTATTAAAAAAATGATGAATAAACTCACACACGCCATACGCGTGGCTAAGACTTAAAACCACCCCCTCTTTAGCTCGGTCTCATTTCATTCCAGTCATCTTTCCTTCAGCCAGTGACAGAGAGACAGCGAGTAGAGTGAGAGGGAGAGACAGCGAAGGCGTGAGAGAATGGGGAGCCACCGTCGCCGAAGAAGTGATCAAAGAATGCATACAACCAAGGAATCTCGACCAGTTAAGCAATGTGTCACACCTTAATAATCACCTCTTGATACCTCATTGGAGACCATAATTGAACCACTTAACTATCCTCCATACATGGAATTGGCCAAAACAACAAAATTTAAAAACTCACCAAAGTTACTGTTCACTTGATAAATTTCTAGATTTTTGGGTTAACTTTGAAAATTCATAACTAATTCTAGAAAAAATGAAATGGAGTGGTTCAAAATTCTAAATAAAGCTTATTTAATTTCATACAAGGGAAAATATCAATTTGTCCAAATTATTGACCAAATAATAAAGTTTAATTTGTGAAAATTCACTGTTTATATGGTCATTTTTAATTTTTAAAATTTCCCCTAACTTTGGAAAATCATGATTTTCTGTTTACACATCCAATTTTGACAAACTTTGGCTCATTTTAAGACTTAGGATGTGTAGTATTTTTCTGGAAAATTTCAAACTATTTGGACCTCATTTTCCCTATTTTACCTTCAACTCAAGTTTAGTCTTTGTTAAGGGGCTCTGGACCCTTTTAAAACTAATTGCATGCTCACATTTCTCTCTTTAATACATATAATACTTTTACATGATAATCTAGCATGCTTGACCTATTTACACAACACATAAATCATGATTCATAGTGCATAAGTTTAACATACAATTTTTCCAAAATCCATGAAAACAACATGAAACTACATCCAACTTGAGTAAACATTCCCTTGCATTTGAAAATCACCCACCTTTACTCTCGCGGTTCCTTGCCTTTGTTCTTGGCACTTTTTCCTATAAGGTGTTATTACGGGAGGGTCAGATTTCATAGAAATCTCCATAGCAAAATTACTATCATTGACATTAATATGCATAATTGTCACACATATCAATCAAGCCATGCATGCATGTGAAATGCTATCACTTAAAATGGAATTTGCACATAGTATGACATGTCATAACAAGCAGTATATAGAACATTTTCTAGCACATAAACATTGCAAAATTTATCAATAATAACTATAAACAATATTAATGCAAAAGATAGTAATCTTGCTACCTTAACTCCCTAACTTGGCACTTAGCTTCTCAAGTGACCTCTCAACTTGCTTCTTGCACTATGAGCTCTTTCTTTTTCAAATAACACTCCTACACATAATATAATGCATTTGGAATCAACATTAGGCCATTTCCAATGCATTATAACAACTAAAAGTCCATAAAACTCAATCTTGTCCATTTCAAGCCTTAAACTTCCAAATTTTCCAATTTCGATTCTAATGCTTCTAAATTTTTTTTTTCACTTCTATCCTAAACAATTTTTCCTTCTGAATCCATTGGAAGCATCAAAATCATCAAAAACTCACTCCTTCCCCCAAGAACAGCAGGAATCCAAAAATGCACAGAAAATTTCAGCGAGTGTGGTTTTACTTTCTATCATCACACACATACATAAAAGCATTCCTAGATCATTTCCCAATCATTTAACAACATAAAAACTTCCTTCCCCATGCATGATCAGTTTCGCCCAGCAGCCAAGACAAGGGTTTGATGCCAAAAATTCAATATGAGCTTAAATCACTTCAAACCAAATGCCAAAATGTTGCAAATTGCATAAGAAGTTGTTTGGTAACATTTGAATGATCTAAATCACTCTCTTCTTGATTTTCTCTCTCTAAAACCTAAATCTCCAGCGGCCCAAACACTTTACCATATCAAGAATTACACCATTCAAAAGGAAGAGAAGAGCTTGTGGATCAAATCCATGGGAAAAATTAGGCAATTACCTTGAATTTTGTTTGAAATCTCTCTCCTTCTTACTCCTCTTGAAGTGCACGACTTGCTATCTATTTTTTCACCTATGGCTGATCGAAAATGGCAGCTTGAAGGGCTGTAATTGTGTTTAAAAAAAGCTGACCATGAGTTCAAAAAAATTGTGGGGTCCACTCACATTGATAAAGTAACTTTATACTGATGTAATCTACCACTTTGAGTTAAATATATTTCCTACGTTTTCTCTTTGAATGAAAGGACACCAAGTGGCACTCCTCATATCCCCACAATCTCCTTTATAAAAGTAAAGTAGCTTTAAGGTTGCTTTACCCGAAAATTTTATTCCGAAAATGCTTTTCGGGAATTTTCTGATCACTTAACCAACTCAGTGTTCTTAAAATTCCTATAATTCTTATACTCTTTTAATCATTTTTCCTTCCTTAATTCTCATTCCAGATGTGTCTTTAATTAACTTCGGAGTAAAACCCTATTTCAGGGTTTTTCCGGTCCTTTTTCTTCCGTTTTGGTAAACTATTTCTTACTTTCTCTTGAAATCAATTTTATAAAATACTAGATTTTATTAGCTATTTTCCCATACTATGAAATCAAATATTTTAGGTCTTTGGGTATTTTAAATAATCATATTTGACTAATTTTTATCAAATAGCCAAATATTAAATAACCTTTAAAATTCCTGCAAAGGTTATTTCTGTCATTCTGACTTAAACCGAGCCTCAATTATTGATCAGTAAATTGTTCTCTATCTTTTGGTGCAATAAAATTTTTTATGATATTTTGGTCAAACATTGACCAAAATGCCCTTGAATTTCATAAATAACAATTTGGTACCAACTTTCAAATTTACACTATGGTCCTCAAATTTTAAAATGTCACTTTGGTCTCTACTCTTCAAAAATTCCTCTTTTACCTTTTTGGGCCTTTAATTATTGTGTAATTATTCATTTAGCCTTTCTATCTGGTTATAGAAAACACGGATATCACACTATGCACCTTCATCTCCGTCTTCGAATCCATTTTTGGGGGTGGGTTCTGAGCTGTGAATAATGAGAAATCAGAGGTAAAATGGAGGAGTTTCCTTGATTTGTGGAATGCATGTTTAAAGTCGTGTTTCTGCAAGCTGAATCAAGCATTGCATATGATTAATCCGTTGATTTGGTGTGTTTGTGAAATGGGTTTCTGTTCATATGAGTCGGGTTTCCCCTGTTCCCTGAAGAATTGGACTCTAAACTGTGATTCATACTTGAATAATGATGATATTAGAGTATTTGAATGATTTATTTCGGTATGCATGCCATTCCTCTCAGGGTTCTGAAAAATCCGAAAACAAAGCTTGAATTTTCTAAGCTGGGCTTTAGTGTCAGAAGAAGGAAATGAAGCCTGGGTCCATGAGACATTGAATAAGGGTATGCATATTGATTTTCCTTTCTATTTTTGGTCAACCCGAGCTCTTGCATGGCCAGTGTGTTGTGCTGAATTGAAAACACAGGAGCTAAATATATATATATGGGTGCACGTAGCTGTGAGTGTGTGTATGCATATATGCGTGTGATCTGTGAATAAGGTATATATATGCTCTCTGAAACTGGAGTTTGGATTATGAACTAAGGTTTTGTTCTTAAATGGTAAGTATTTGAAAATAGAAGGTTTGGGAAGCTGAGAAAAGCTGATTTGAGTTGTTGATAAATGTTTCTTGAAGTTAAAAGAGAAACTTTGATATTTCAAGGATGTTTAAAGATTATTAAATTAATGATAGTGATGGTAAAGCTCGAAGGGGTGTTACAGAGTTCGAAATGGTTTGATGAATATATTGATGAAAATATCTACATGAATGCGTGCATAACTGTGGCTCTTTGGTTAAGCAATGTTGAGGACGAAATTGCCACTGATCTAACATATGCATGACCAACGTTTAAGTGTTTCTAAGTAAAACAAATTTGATTGTTATGTAGTAAGGGACAAGTGTAAGGTTTTGATAGGGAGAGAAGGAAAAGCAGCAAATGTTTTAAGGATTTAAGTTTTGAGTCTTCTATTTCATCTAAGCTAAAATCAGGCCTAATGATATCCTTTATCTTTGATATTTTGTGAGCAATTAGTACACATCTCAAGCTATGAAATAAGTTTTAGAACACATTATTTGGATGATCGAAGTGTGAGTTATGAATTTTTTCAAAATGGTTCAAAAAAGCTGGAAAATGATGTATTTTTCTGATGAAACAACTAACTTTGAACAGATTTTTAAAAATTCAAAGGTTCTTTGTTGACCATGAAATTTGGTAAAAAAATAGTACTCATAACAAGCTTTAAAATGAGTACTAGAATGTATTATTTGGACAAGTATATTGTAAGTTATAAACCAATAAAGTTTGGTTCTTAAATATAGAAAATTAGAGAAATTGCTTAACAAGCGACAACTTCTAAGCATTAGTTTAAGAATATGTGTTAATTATAATCTGTGAATGATAATTTTTCTTGAAAGAGAATAATAAAAGCTTCAAATAGAAGCTTGAACCATTATATTTGGAATTGTATGGTGTAAACACCATATTTTGTTCGAGCCCTACAAAATAATTGAGAAAAATCCTTCATGATAATTTCTTATAATTTAGGAAGATTTTCTTTGAAAAGTGTCATTTATGATTATTGGTTTACCATTGAAATTTGGGAAAGTTTTCCTTACCTTAATTTCAGAGAAAATCTCATTTATGATTGTTGAATCCTAAATTAAAAAATATCATTAAGGAATAAAAAAATTTAAAAAAAAAGTATCAATAATAATTGAGCTTAGATTAGGAAAGTTTGATTCTTGCTCTTCAAGAAAAAAATTAAAAAAAAACAAAAATTATAAAAAAAAAATCCTTCCTTTATATTAATCAATTTCAAATTAAGTAATTTCATGAATAGAAAAATTTTGAAAAATGAAAAAAAAAATTTCTCCTCATTTATATTGATTAGCTTCAAATTAAGTAGTTTTATTAACAGAAAAAATATTAAAAAAGATGGTGCATCAATGAACAAACCCTACTTGTTTCCTATAAAAAGGGAAGTAGGGGTTGAAAGCAAGGGGTTGGTTTTTTAACTTCAGAGGAGAAAGTAGAAGGAGGCAAGAGGTACACCACTCCTTCATCTTCTTTATTCTTTCACTCTCTTTTTGATCAATAGTGTGATTAACATGTATGAAGCTTGATTTGATTTTCATTTTTTGCTTCAAATAAAAATAATGGAACATTTTTTTTGAAAAAGTAAAGGGAAACTTTTTTGAAATCGTTTTATGTCGTGTGAAGTTTTTAGAACCTTGTCAGGCAAAACCGATTGTACTTTCGTATAAGGTTATGGGAACTTCCTTAGGAAATATGATGTAAAATTTTTCACAAATTCCTCCTCCCTTCAAGAAATAAACAATAAAAGATTTCTTTTAAAATTAAAAACACCAACCAAACAAAACATGCTTTTTTAGTGAATTAAATAAAAATTTTCTAAAAAAACAAACCCTCTAAAGGGTACGTAGGTTCTAGGTTTTCATCATAAGTCAAATCCAACTTTATAAATATATTTTTCTTACTTTTAATTTTTGTTTTATTGTATATTTCTTTTTCTATTAGTTAACGTATATTTTTTTATTATATTTTTTATTTTTATTTTTTTTACTTTCTCTTTTACCTTCCGTTTTTTTATCTCTTCATTCTCTCAATAATATTTTTCTTCTTCTTTTGTTGTTTTTCGTTTTTATTTTATTTTTCCCTTTCTCATTTATTTTTTTTCTTTCTTACTTTACTTTTCATTCTTCTATTATGTCATTCTCTTGTAATTTTTTTTTGTTTTCATTGGGTAATTAAAATATATTCTTTTAAGCCATATTATTTTAAATAATGAACTTAGAGTAACTGTTATTATGAACAGGTGCTATAGGGAGCCTAACACCTTCCCTACGCACAATCGACTCCTGAACCCTATATGGTTTAAGCAGATCATTTTATTTCTGGGTTTTCAAAATCCTTTCAAAATTTTGGTGGCGACTCTTTTGTTTTTCCTTCCCTTGCGAAGGAGATAGAAATTTGGGCGTTACATATGGAGTAAGATATGAATTTTTCAAAGATATTGAAAAATCTAAATGTTAAGGAATATAAATAATATAAAGGAGTAGAAATGGGATTAGAAGAGATGGATGGATTGAGTAAATCTCGATACACGTATAATTAACCAATATTATATGTGTACATTTTTAGGATTCAATACCTGTTTAAGCACCTTGAGGGGATCTGAAAAGGAATACCAAAGAAGGTAACGATAAACAAAAGGAAACAGGTAGAAACACTCTTTATCTTATTTTTATGTATTTAATTCTACATGCTTGTTTGTGCCATATTTGTTATACGCGATGTGATAATGTCCTATGGGATAGTTTCCCTAGGCCACCCGTGAAGGGGTGTTATGCACATTGACATCTGTCCATGAGCATGTGATTTGTCGTATGTGATGTGCATAGTTATTGAGGTAGAACCTCAGACCGTAAATTATTGTCGTATGTTTGTGTGACACCTCACTTGTCACCTCTAACTTCATTAGAGGCCACTATTGAACCTCTCTAATTCTTTCCAAGGTTAAAATGGAACAAAAAAATGAAATTTCAAAGTTAGCCAAAAGTCACTATTCATATGGTAAAAATTCAGATTTTTGAGTAAACTTTGAAATTCATAATTAATTCTAGAAAAATCAAAATTGAGTGGTTCAAATCTATAAATGAAACTTATGAAATTATCTACAAGATTATAACAGTTGAAAACCTTAAATGGATGTTATGTGAAAAATAAAAGCTTTGGTTCAATAATTTTTCATGCTTATGTTAAGTATTGAGGTTAACACGCTAAGTGACAGCTTGCAAAAAAAAAAAAAAATCTCATTGAAAATAGTGACCGTTGACAATTGGGTTAGCTTTGATTTCCAAGAAAGGAGGTCATGCGCATGAAAGTGAGATTGTCCTTTTCGTGAGATTCAACTCGGTTGATGGTGGGATTCAAGTGTTGTTGCATGGCAACTCCTCCAAAAACTGATAAAAGTGACACTTCCAAAAAAATTTCTTTTCTTTTCTTTGTTTTTTTTTTTTGCTTAATCTGAATCCAACCCCTCGTTTTTTTTTTTTCTTTGGCTTCATCTCTGCCTCTCACTTATAATAATGGATTCCACTGCCTGCCCATCAAATTATATAACACGAAGTTACATCTTGCTTAAAAGAAAGGATAAGGCGCAGTTATAGATACATCTATTATAAACATTCAGTAAATATTCTTTACACATTTTGTATTTTTATTAACGGCTTATTACTTAAGCGCGGTGAAATAAAATCCCATGCCATTTTGACGATGCTTAAATTTGATAACAAATTAAACTTACTAGGCTTCCCTTGGAATAAGTTAAGATTAGATATAAGAGCCACCGAAACAAAAGTCGGTAGGGAAGAAAATTGATAGGAAAAGGTCTGTACAGAAAATGTTATAATCATATTTTTATTCGGATTGGGCCATATATGCCAACCTATTACTTGTATTTCTTGCTTGAGCCCTCTAACCATCAGTTAAGTCCAAACTGCAAGTCTTTCGTGTGGCCCTATTGGTCAAAGACGTGGCTCAACTCATTTAATGAAAAGTAAAGATGTTAGTTCATAAAAACAGGGGCACATGAGAGACATTATCCTTCATTAATGTCAATTTAGGAATTTCCAAATCATCAAATCCTCACATCATCTTCCACAAATTCCAAATTCAAGAGGGAAAAGATCAATATTCAAATTTAAATACTTATTAAGAATTCAAAATCCTACAACTAATGAAGAGTATTTTGGCAAAAAAAAAAACGAATGAAGAGTAAGATGCCACACAAAACTCAAGCCGTGTCATCTATCCCTAAGGGTGTGTTTGGTTTGAAGGGAAGGGATGCTAGGGGAGGGAAGGGAGGGAAGGGTAAGGAATGGTAGGGAAGGGGATCACCTTGTTTGGTTTGGTTGAAGGGAAGGTGAGGAAGGGTATTTTGAATGATCCATTGTTTGGTTTAAGAGGGGAAGGAAGAGAAGGAATGATAGTAATTTAGTATTTTACCCTTACATATTAATTATATTTTTTTATTTATATATTACATAAATTAATTTATACATTAACATTAATTAATGTATTAATATTTTTATTTACCCTGTGATATTATATTTTGAAAAAATAATAATATTTTTTTTATTTATAATAATATATTTTATTTTTAATAAATTTGTATAATATATGTTTTAATTATAATTTTATTATTTATATTTTCTTATTAATTTAAGAATAATATATTTTATTTATTATTTATTTTGTTAAAATATATTTTTATTTATAATAACTTATTTTTTATAAAAATATATTTTATAATTTATTTTTAATTAAAATTATATAATTAATATTTTTAATTAATTTATAATAATATATTTTTATTATAATATTTTTTATTTTATTACAGTATATTTTAAATTATAGTAATTTTTTTTCCTCAAGGGCATTAATGGAATAAGAGAAAAATTGAAAGGGTAAACTTGGCAAAAAATTTGACTCCCCTCCAAAAAACCCCAATTTAAAGGGGAGCCAAAATAGGGTTTCGAAAGGGAGGGGAGGAAAAATTTGAGCTTCCCTCCCCTCCAAAATTTTGAACCAAATGAGGGGAGGGGAGCATTTTCCCTTCCCTTCCTTCCCCTCCCCTTCAATGTGTTTGGTTGGAGGGAAGGGGATGGAATGGAAGGGGAAAAATGATCCCCTCCCCTATTTGGTTTACAATTTTGGAGGGGATGGGAGCCAAAATTTACTTTCTCCTTCCTTTCATTACCCCATTTTGGCTCCCTCCAAAGTGGGATTTTTTGGAGGGGAGCTAAACTTTAAAACGATTTCATTATACATTTTCTGTTATTCCATTAATACCATTAAGAAAAAAAATTATTTTAATAAATATATTGTAATAAAATAAAAATATATTGTAATAAATTTATGTTATTATAAAAGTGATTAAAAAGTTATATAATTGTAATTAAAAATATACCATAAAAATTAATTAAATATTTTAAAAGTAAAATAATAATTAAAAGCATATTGTTTTAAAAATATATTATTATAAAAATAATTTACAATGTAAATATATTATTATAAATAAAATATATTATTAAATTTAAAATGAAAAATATGATTATTGATAAAAAAAATATTCTTCCATTTCAAAATATAATTTTTTTTATTTATTATAAATAAAAGTATTACAACATTAATTAGTAAATTAAATATATTATTGCTTAAATTAATTAGAAATAAAAATTATATAATTATGGTTAAGAATATATAATACATATTAATTAAAAAAAATATAAACTACCATATAAGAGCATTAGGATAAATTAATCATTACCTTTCTCTTGAACCAAACACAAAACACATTACTTTCCCTCCCCTCCAACGTAACTAAATACGGTAATACTAAATCCTTTCATTCTTTGCCTTTCCCTTCTGTCCACCCCCTCCCATTCCTCCGAATCAAACTAAACATAGCCTAAGATGGAAGACTAACCAGAAATGAAACGCAATACTACGGACGGGAAGGGATGACAATGCTGCATCAGACGTCTAGGCGAGAATGGCATGGGATATGACCGTTGGTCTGTCGATTTTAAATGTCCCGCCGATAGTTAGACTCTGAAATGTTTATCCTTTCATTATCAAAAAGGAATGAAACGCAATACGGTGAGCGTGAGGTACCCCTCACGTAATCATCTTTGCTTTTCAATTATTGGGGCCACGTGCCCCTTTAATAACATTATATTTCATTATTTTTATTTTATTCTCTATCTATTGCTTTTTTTCTCCTTTTCTTTTATTTTTTCCCAACTTTTATTCTCTTTTCACCTTCTTTACTCTCCAATAACCCCTGCTAGGATGGGAAAAAATGAGTAAGGAAAGAAAACATGAAGAGAAAATATGGGACTAAATGAGTTTGGAGAACTCAAGAGTGGAGAAGAAACGGTTATGACTTGGACTAGGGACAACTTTAGGCTATGTGAGTGATCATTTTCTCCGTCATGAGGATGGCTTTATATCAATGTTTGCTGACTCGGATCGACTCGACCGAGTCAAACCGTGACTCGGCTACTCGGCCAAAAAACCGATTCGAGTCACCTACTAACCTTGAGTCATGGTCGACTCGGTGACTTGGCCATGACTCGGGGTGACCCAGTCAAGACTCGGTCGACCCATCGAGTTAGGCGAGTCGCCCGTGTTATTATTTTTTTTAGAAACAAGGACGAAAAGACGTCATTTCATCCCTTTGTAATTTTTTTTTAAAAAATTAAAACCTAAAAACTAAAAACCAAAATTTTCGAACCCTATGGTGGGTCAGAGCAAAGGAAAGAAGTCGTGTGGGTGATCTGAGAAGAGAAAAAGCTCTGCGCACATGAAGCTCTGTCTCCCCACAATTGTCGCCAGCGAACGCTCCGTCTTGGTGTCTTCTCCAATTGCTCCTCCTCCTTTATCTGTTCTCCCTCTCTGCTGGGTGGTAGCGTGGGTGGTCTCGTGGGTCATCGTCTTCACCATTCGGGTTCTCGTCGTTCGTCGTTATTGATTGGTCATTTGCTCTAGTGAGGTCAAGGTTCACGGTCTGGTTGGTGGCATGGGTCTCAATTCATAGCTTTTTTCCATTCATCCATTGCAGCCTCCAGCCCTCTTCTTATCGCGGTTTGGGTGGTGATTTTTCAGTTTTGTAATTTGTTCAATTGGTCTCTGCTTCAGTGTTTCAACTTCGTCTCTGCCTCACCCTTGCATAAGTGGCATTCCAATTTGTCCATTTTTCAGTTTCTATTTGCTTCGTGGTTTCGTGTGTCTCTACTTCAGTACCATGATCATTATGTGGTATATTATTATTTTCAAAATGGTTATTGCTCTGTTTTTGCTTTCTTTCTTTGTAGCTGTTATTGTTGATCATTATGGTACTTTTGCATTTGCTCTCTGTTGTTGATTAAAAAGCTGTGTCAATGGTATGTTTTAGATATGGTTTTAATGTAATGAACGAGAGCGTGGCGAGAGCGTTTTACAGTAACATCTCTATAGTGATGGAACAATACCTGAGGTTAATATGATAATATCCCTTGCCATTTTTTCAGTTTTTAACTACTACTGATGAAGTTTCGAGTTTGTCTGTTTCAATTTCTGTGATAATATTTTTATATGTAATTTTTTTTAACATCACAGAGTTGGCAATGCACAGAGAAACGATATTGTTGACAGGGGTGTGTCTAAAAATGGGTACCTTTGTGCCTACCCATAATTTTTGCTTCCTCAATGTATGTCTGCTTAGGGCTTAATTCGAGTCACATTCAACTATTGTTGTCAAAAAATGTTTTTCCATTCATATGTATTTGAGCTTAAAATCTCATAGTTAAAAGGTCAAAGTTCATTTTATTGTAAAACGCTCCTCCTCCTTTATCAAAGCTCATTTTATTTCAATTTTGGATGGTGTGAATTTAGTCAATTTACTACTTACATTTTAAAATTTTCAATTTTGGAATTTTGGAATATTAAGATATATTTTTAAATTTTTTTATTCCTCACCGGTCTCACTCCCGGTTTGACTCTGATCTGACCCGCTGACCCTTGACCCA
>QFDD01003349.1:0-19864 GCA_006871305.1 Vachellia collinsii | reverse complement strand
TGATTATTAGAGCATCCTTCCATGGCATACATAACTCCTTGAGCCTCTCATTTGACATTTTAAGCACTGGAAGATTTTCAATAATCCTCTTCTGTTCAGCAGACAAGTCGGGGTAGTTGTCCTCTTCTTCTTTCAGCCATTCTCTCATTTGTTCATCTATATTGCCCTCTGCACTTCGCTCCATGTCCCTTCCCATGAGTTTAGCCTTGTATGAGATTTGAGTTCTCCCTACCAGGTTCTGCTGGGGCTTCGATCTTTCTTCATGGGAATCTGACGCCTTGACATCAGAAGCATCAATAGGATCTGGTGGCTTAAACTCTTTCCCTTGTCCAGACATTCACAATTTTACACTAATTGATTCACTCTTTCGGCCTATCCCCTCTCCTTAATCCAGACGTAAACAATACAAATTACATATATCTAATACAATCTAATCAAGGGAGATCAGAGAGCAGAGTAACCAGACTACCAGAGAGATCAGAGAGATCCACGGACCAAGGGGTTACCTGGCTGAATGGATTAATCAATGAATCTAGAAAACTGAGTGGAAGAACCGAAGAGCACCGTGCTGTGACAACTGAGAAAGAAACTGGTTTGCAGGACTGAGAACACCGACTCTCGTCGCCTCGTCCGCAGGAGCTCAGCTGAGAACGAAGGTGGAAGCTGAATCGCTGCTGTGCTGGTGCTCGTGTGCTACTGCTGGTCCTGCTAAAGCTGAGCTACCGAGTGCCGAGGAGAACGTCTGCTCTCTGCTGCTGTGCTGGATCTGGACGGCGGAAGGTGCTGGATCTGGACGGCGGAAGCCCGAGACTTCCAGTAACGACGAGCTTTAGATTTCAGAGAGGCGAGCACCGACCAGCAAACACGAGGCCAGCAACGATGAGCTTCAGATTTCAGAGTGGCACGCACCGAGCAGCGAACCAGAGGCTTCCAGCGAACCTGAGTCTCTTTTAAAAATGGTTTCTTTGTATTTTTACAAGAGCATTGAATGATAAATGTTTCCCTCCTCAAAGCGAGGGATCTTCAGAGTCTCAATTGAGCTGTCCTTTGTTCAGAGTATGGTTCTTTCCAAAACCCTGTGGATTTTGACCATGTATCCTCATGCGCAATTTAAGGTGACCTTTCTACTTAGCAAAAGTTGAGGATTCAAATTTTGCATCAGCATCTACATATATGCATGTGTGTTACTTGATGAAATGACTCAATTAATCCCTACAAATTAAAGCACACCAGTACAAATTAATCATGTGAACAGTATATATGAAAACATTATCGTAAAACAAATGATACAATAAAGCATTATCGTAATTCAAAGAGCGAAAGGGGCACCTTCAATCTGAAATTAGACTTGATTGTTTTAGAGCTTGTTTGGGAAACACTTCCCAAAATCACTTTCACGCAAGCCGAGATAAAACTCTCTCACATACTGACCTCGGATTCTGTGAAACCAAGGTTTGAAACCTAGGTTTTATTACTTCCCAAACAAGCCCTTATTCAACAGCTGTTACGTTACATGGTAGATGACTACATGTTTGAAGGTGGGCCTTTTGCTCTTTGAATTAAAAAAAAAAGTTAAATATGTTATTTGTAATAAATATAAATTGATTTTTCTAAAATGATCTTTTTAACTATAATTACATTTGTGCAAAAACCTCCTTAATATGCGTAATTTAAGAAAAAATTTTGCATTTGGAAAACAAAAGTTGATCGAAACTTTATATTTAGAATTAAATACAACTATGACTAACTCAAATATTAAAAATCGGGATAAGAGATAATGGGTGTTAGGTAATAATTCAAGGAAAAGATTTCTTTACTAAGTACTTTACCTTGAAATGAGGGCTGGTTAGATATAAATGGTCTAGATTTAACTTTTTAAAAAATTATTTTAATGGGTATAAAATATAAAATTAAAATAATCTCTTAACTATTATTTTCTAAACAAATGTTTTTTGTTTAAAATAAATCATTTAAAAAAAATTAAATCTGAATTATTCAGATTAGATTTGCATAGTTTAAATCAGATTAACTCCATATACTAAATTAATTAGCAAGAAACCAACGCTGAAGGAGTGCATAATTGAAGTTGCAACCCAACAAATAATTTAATAACACACTCGAGTGGGCCGTATTCGCATTCGAAGTTCTGGTATCAACATCATCTCTAAAGATTCATTATGATCTTCCAAGACCAAGAAATAAGCTTGCATCTAATTGTGGTGTAATTCCACATTTCTGTATGCCCATTTTGGGCCAAACTGGGTGAGGCCCACTTAGTGGGTACCCGTAAGGAGATCTAGAGAAGGTCCAATGGAAAGATGCCAAAATGGACATTTGAAAACCTCTAAACCTTTGTACAAAAAAAAAAAAAAAACCTCTAAACCTAACTGATTGGTCTTCTACATCCCTAGAACATCAAAATAGACGGTTAGATTCGTGAATTTAACAACTAACTTCGCGCTCGGTCGAGTTGGTAAGGACTACGGCCGGCATCCCTCAGGACGAGGTTTCGAATCTTGGGGGGTGACAGACGCGATAATTAACGCAGTCCCCAAGGGGTTGTCCCATCAGTACCGACCTACCCCCGTAAGGGTTCCTCGGTTGGGGTCCAGATTAGTTGGGGGCAGGTAATGGACCCAGGATACCCCCAGATACTGGATGGTTTCGACCAAAAAAAAAAAAAAACTTCTATATATCAGGGACGGGTAGACACACAACAGGGACAAGGAGACCGCTTATTTATGAGTTCTACTGCACATTGTACCCACTTCGGAATCACACACAACTACTTTCAAGCTTTCTCTTACTCTTAATTTTCCAGATTTTACTGTGTTCATATCAGTTCATCAATATAATCATTTTTATTTGACTTATGCTATATTCATTGGCTCTTTCACTCATCTTCCTATTGGTGGCTTAAAATTTATTTTTTTTATTATTCCTTTACGAAAATCTGTTCAAACAATTTCAGTTGCCACATAACATATCTTTGACTTCTATGATAATATCCCCCAACGGATGATCCAAAGCATACTCTCTAATGAAATCGAATCGGTGTGCATTAAAATCCTATGAAAATTCATCTGCTTGCAAAGTTCAAAACCTGTTCTAACGGCCAATAATTCTGCTTAAATGATAGAACAAATTCGAAGCTCTTGATCGAAACCCATAATCTAGTCAGTTATCACATCTCTAATCACTCCCCCGCATGCCACCTGATTGTATTAGTAGACAGATCCGTCAACATCCACATGGATAGCGTTAACCAGTGGTGGTGGTGTCCATGACCTCTCATGTTCCCTATCACCATGGAAGATTATGACACATTCCATCAAATATCCTTTAATTACCCCCGAATAGCAGAAAATGGGAGATTTATGCAAACTTAAGGGAATTGATCAGGAAATGTTACACAATCATGAGGGTTGATGTATGAAAATACGTTGCAAGTGTTGCTCAAGTTGATGTATATGGTATCATAAGCACTTGGTTCAACTGATAAAGAAGTATATCAACTTAAACAAATATGTCAAGGTCAAGCTTTAATTATGCAAGAGTGTTAAATACTTGTTAGTAGAGCTTTACCACCACATTATTATGAACTCTCAATAAATCTTACAAGTAAGTGAGATAGACCCAGGGTCCAAATGTTCGAAATAAAGAAAAAAAAACCTTGATGTATATGGTTGTGGGGGTATAAATGTCTATTCCTGTAGATCCAAACCATATTCTCTCTCTTGGATGAAAAAAAAAAATCAATATTTTGATTTTCCTTGCTTTATCATGAGGACTGTCAAAGTGCAACTAATTTCTTGTCCCTAAAATAATGAATTATGTTAACACAATCATTTTGATCTTTCAAATGAGGTTTGTATCAATTCGATGATAGATAATGATCAAATCAGTCTGAACTTTTCGAAAATCACATCAACTTAAACCTGTCATAAATTCTGAAAGATCTTATGATCACAGATTAATCTGTTATAGATCCTTTCCTGGTTCTCACTTCCTCGACTCAGCTCAGCCACTGCATTTCAAAGTAGACTTGCAACAATAACATAACCCAAATACTGGATTTAAGATCCAGAGACACCGATGTGAACAAAGATCGTCTGTATCCATTATTTGACCAATCTTTCAGAGTAATAACTTGTGTAAACAATTTTGGTTAAGTTGTAAATTTGTTCCGGAAACTTTTTTTCAGAAACAATGTTGTCATGAAAGTTTTTGAGAATGAATGTTGCTCCAAAAATTTTAAAACAATACCAGAAAAACATCCAAGAGCCCAATAATTTTGAAAATTTCAGATCCACCACATTCTAAATACAAGGAGACACATTCGACTTATTCTTCAAACTTTCAATACACGAAAACTCAAAATTACCAGTGCAGAGCTAATGGGCTAGGGCTGTACAAGTAGCAATCTACAAATGCTATTACATAATGTTATCTTGCAAGCCCTTAATGGGCTAAGGTTTAAAAGGGCCTACTCTTAAAAGCCCACATGTTGTAAAATCGAAGCCGATCCTCGATTATGCGGGCTCATGCCAGCCCACAAGCCTTTATATCATTTTGTAAAATGTCAACTCTTTTGAAATATAGAAAATAAAACAATAAATCTTTTTAAATTTATAATTCAAATAATAAGTATTAGTGAAGTGAAGTGTTAAACTATTTTTCAAATTTTCATGACTAATACAAAGCGAACGTTAAACATTACTAAACTATTGTCCAGACCTGAAAATGGCCAAAATTAAAAAAAAAAAAAAACAGATAGATCATAAAGATAGAAATCAAATTTTATTCGTTCTAATCCAAATAAAAATCTCTTTCAAACATTCACATCCTAATTCTATACCCAAGACAATGTGAGCTAATGATACTTTCTCTAACTTAAGCATCCAACTTAGAAGGACAATGTGAGCTGATAATATACTGGCTATTTTATCCTTATAAAATTTGAATGGATTCTTATTTTTTTTCCTCCCTTCTATTTATTTTGTTACATAAATATGTATCATACAATCTATCAATTTTGACCAATCATGTTAAAAATCATTATTAGATTTTCTTTGAAAAAACTTCCACAAAAATAAAAAAAAATTATATATCAATTTTATTATTTACAATAACTATAAATCCAATTCCAATTCCGAATTCAGACCAACTTCTGAATGCATGATTAGTTTGATCCTTTTGCAAACCAATTAACATTCACTTAGAACATGTTTAGGAATAACTTTTGAAAAGTGATTGTGAGCAATCTAAAATAAATATATAAAAAAAATGTTATCTCAATTTACATAAAAATACTTATAGTTGTAGTTGTTTCCATGTCATTGATACCATGAGGAACTTCCTAGAGTCCAATTGATTCTAAGGCCATTATTAGTCTGATCCCTGTGACGGCTTGCAGAGAAGTGAAGGGGGAGGTGTAAAGAGAGGGATAGAGAGTTGTCAACGTCAGATAGAAATAATACATGAGGGGCTATAAAAACTGAAAGGATAGGAGAGTAATTATATTATTTTATTAAGCCTAATTTGGTAATATCATAGTTCAAACCGTACTTTGTCGACTTGGCCCAAAACAATTTGTTGTGAGGACCGCACAAAATTGTCTTTTGATAATGAAACAATTATATTAAACTGAGAGTTAAGGTTTCAAATGAAACGCTCAAGAGAAGCCATCTGCGCCTATTTATGCCCCCAAGTCGAGAGACAGACTATTGTGTGGATACATTTTTACGCCCTTACAACAAGTTTAACTAGTGGACAGAAGCCAGATGGAACCTTCTTTTATTCAAATAAAAAATGAATAATCTTTTATTTAAAAAACATAAACTTGACCAAGATGCATTTTTCTTAATAAAATAACTGTTTCATCTTATAAATTTCATTTTTAATCAATTTGACTGATTTTGATATATTATGAAAACAAATTAAATGAATAAAATTAGCAATCGAATCCTGAGGCAGACAGGAATAGCTTAGTAGCCCCCACTTTCATCTCTCCTCCATTGTTTATGTATTGATGTTCATTTTTTTGACAATAATATATGTGTGTGTATCTATCAGACAAAACAATTAGTTCAATTAATTAATTAATTAGTTCACGAGTTTGTGAACCTTTTTCCCTCCTTTTTGTTCAAGGTTTAACCTTTGAGAAAGCAACTACTGATTATGAATGTAAAGATTAATGAGTTCACTAAAATAATGAATATTAAAAATGAAAAGCCTTTTTGAGCTTGCATCTTTGTCAGTGTTATATATATATGGACCTATAATTATTAATCCCTAACTTCCTTATGTTATAAACTGAACAATCTGAAAGAGAGAACTTATGGTTATGTAAGATGGGTTTGGTCACATTAAAAGTGATTCTTAAGGAATGTGGCCGTTATTAAGAAATGTGCCCAGCATTAACTGCAGCACAAAATCAAAAGATGATTGATTCTTTAGTGCAAGAACACCTTTTTGATTACTGAAAAGGTTATAGATACAATCAGCGTATAAACAAAAAGGTTTTTTCTATTTTTCTACACTGGCTGTTGTCACAGTGCGTAAGACTCATGTCACGTGAGATCTTAGAAAGGGTAGACGTCACACGTCCTTGCAGCAGTAAGGGTAAAATGTTGTTCCCAAGATTTGGAACCCGACATGCCCCCCAACCGACATCGCAAAGGTTACGTAGAGAAAAATCTGATATCTATTTATACCAGTAGTGAGGTGCACAAAATTAAAAATAAAAATTATATATCAATTTTATTCAAATTATATACAAATTTTGTGTGTGTGTGAGTGAGTGTGTGTGTGTCATGTTGACTGAGTTGAATGTAACAGAGTGAAAGGGGAGAGAGAATATGGAAACCGTTGAACAGAGAGGATAAATGGGAGAGAGAAAATGTGGAATATCTATAGTACGTTGGTTTTGAAAAAAAACTAAAATTTTGAAAAAGCTGTTGACAAATATACCTCGAAAATGTAGAATAGCTTCTGGATCCAAAATCATGGTTTCAGAAGTGGTAGATAAACATACTCAGATTCTTCAGAATAGTTTTTAACTCTCAAAACCATGGTTTGGGAGTGGAAACCATGGTTTTTCAAAAGCTATTCTTTTTAGCTTTTTCAAAAGCTATTCTCCAAAATCTATTTTTTAACAATAACTTTTACGTAAACCGAAACAAAAGCTATTCTTCAAAAGCTAATCTAAACATGCTCATAATCAGGCTGTTTGGGAATGACTTCTACAGTTGTAGAATGCATTCCCCCGTACGTAAGTCCGTTTGCGTTTTGGTTAATGTTTGGAAAATTAACTATGACAAATGCATTTGTGAAAACGGTGAAGTGAGTTGGGAATGCATTTTACCGTTGTGGTAATTAATTTACTGTACGGGAATGGCAGCTTTGCAGTCAAAACAGGCACACGTCCCTCTTCCTCCACCGCTCAGTCTCGTCTCTCTTCCTCCACCGTTAAGGAGAAATACTAGTACTGATATAGATTTTATGAGAGCCACAAGTGAAAATGTTGAGCTTGATGACAGTGATAATGGTAACACTAAGGAGGCATCTTCATCCAATGTACAATCATTTTCAACACATATGAATCTCATTTGTGACAACATTAGAGATCTAATTGTACAAACATTACAATCCAATTAATTATGTAATGCTATTATTACTTGAACAATTTTACTTTTCAATTATATGTAATATAAATATATTTTCATTTATTCCATCTTTTTATCATTGTAGTTTTCTCTACTCATTTAACAATATTATTATTAGTTGGACAGTTTTACTTTTTAATGATATGTAATTTACATGTATTTTTCTTTATTACGTTTTTTAATTATTTTTATTATAAAATGAGAGAGAGTTTGAGAGTAGAAGAAGAGAAAGATAAAAGAAGAAATTGAGAGAGAGAAGTGTATTCTCTTGATCACTTGTGTGTGTACAAAGGCTTAGAACATTGTCCCTATTTATAGGGTCCAAGGCATTGATCACAAAGCTAAGGAGTTACAAGAGTATTAAGCACCTTAATGATACAATAGGGGGTTATAGGGAACACATACTTAAGACTATTAAAGTTGGGAGGTTAAAGGGCATAATGTCTTGAGTGGAATCTCATAAGTCACAAGAACATCCACACCACACATCTTATTCTATAACACTCCCCCTTGGATGTTCTTAGACAAATATTGTGCCTCGTTAAAAACCTTACTAGGAAAAACCCATTGGGATAAAAACCTAGTGAAGGAAAAAAGAGTACACAATATTGTCTCCCCCTGATGACAACATCACTTTATGTCTTTGAGCCTTCGCATTCCAATTCCATATACCAACTTCTCAAATGTTCCAGTTGGCAATGTCTTTGTAAAAAGATCTGCAAGATTATCACATGAGCGAATTTGCTGAATATCTATATCACCGCTCTTTATGAGATCATGAGTGAAAAAGAATTTTGGAGAGATATGTTTTGTTCTATCCCCTTTGATATACCCTCCTTTCAATTGAGCTATGTATGCTGTATTATCTTCATATAAGATTGTTGGAATCTTTTGGCCCAAAAACAATCCACACATTGTTTGGATATGTTGAGTCATTGATCTTAGCCAAACACACTCTCGACTTGCTTCGTGAACTGCGATTATTTCCGCATGATTTGATGAGGTGGCCGATAAAGTTTGCTTTACCGAACGCCAAAATATAGCTGCACCCCCACAGGTAAATAAATATCCTGTTTGAGATTTACCTTTATGTGGATCTGATAAAAATCCTACATCAGCATAACCAATCAATTGTGATACAGATTCATTGGAATAAAATAATCCCATATCAAGTGTCCCTCGAAGGTATCGAAATATATGTTTAACTCCATTCCAATGCCTTCTTGTTGGGCACAAACTAAATCTTGCTAATAAATTTATAGCAAAGGCAATATCAGGCCTTGTTGAATTAGCAAGATACATTAGTGCACCTATAGCACTAAGATATGGTACTTCCGGACCAAGGAGTACTTCCTTTTTCTCTTGAGGGCGAAAAGGATCTTTCTTCTTATCAAGCGATCTAACAACCATCGGAGTAGTTAATGGATGTGCTTTATCCATGTAAAATCGCTTTAACATTTTTTCAATGTAAGTTGACTGATGAAGAAAAGTTCCATTATTCATATGCTCAATTTGTAAGCCAAGACAAAACTTTGTCCTTCCAAGATCCTTCATTTCGAATTCCCTCTTTAATCAATCAACTGCTTTTTGGAGCTCTTCAGGAGTTCCTATCATATTCAAATCGTCTACATATACATCGATTATAACAAATTCTGATCCATTTCTTTTTATAAAAACACATGGGCAAACTGGATCATTTTTATAACCTTCCTTCAATAAATATTCGCTAAGACGATTATACCACATTCTTCCGGATTGCTTCAATCCATATAAGGATTTATGCAAACGAATTGCATAATCTTCTCGAGAATTCTTACATCCTTCTGGCAATTTAAATCCTTCAGAGATTTTCATATAAATTTCAGTATCTAAAGAACCATATAAGTATGCTGTAACAACATCCATTAAACGCATATCAAGTTTCAGGTTCACTGCCAGACTAATTAAATATTTTAAAGTGATTGTATCCACCACAGGAGAATATGTCTCTTTAAAATCAATGCCAGGTCTTTATGAAAAACCTTGTGCTACAAGTCATGCTTTATATCTCACTGCCTCATTTTTCTCATTTCGTTTTCGCACAAATACCCATTTATACCCAACAGGTTTCACACCATTTGGTTTTCGGACTACAGGTCCAAAAACTTCATGTTTTGAAAGTGAATTCAATTCTGCCTGAATTGCATCTTTCCATTTTGACCAATCATCCCTATGTCTACATTCTTCAATTGACCTAGGTTCAAGATCCTCATTTTCATTGATTATTTCAATGGCAACATTGTATGCAAACTTGTTGTCGACAATTACTTCTTCTCGGTTCCACCTTTTTCCTGTAGTGACAACTTATTGAGATCTCTTCATCATTTTCAGGTACCTGGACCTCTTCTGGGGTCTTTTGGTTAGTCATGTCTTGAGTTTTTTCTACAGGAACAGCCTCCTCAACTTGACCATCTTGATCGTTTGGTCTCTTTTTCTTTCTAAGATTTTTATCTTTGGAACCGACTGGTCTACCACGCTTCAGGCGTGGTTTAGACTAATTTGCATTTATTGGTTGTCCTGCCGGGACATCAATTCTAATTGGAGCATTTTCAGCTGGAATGTGAGATTTAGTAATCCTCTTGAGGTCAGTAAATGCATCTGGCAGTTGATTTGCAATATTTTGCAAATGAATTATCTTTTGAACTTCACGTTCACATTGTTGTGTACGAGGATCTAGATGCAATAGTGATAATGTTTTCCATGAGATTTCTTTATCCAGCTGCTTATTTTCTCCCCCTAATGTTGGGAAAGTTGTCTCATCAAAATGACAATCATCAAAACGTGCCGTAAATAAATCTCCAGTAGATGGTTCTAAATACTTTGTTATAGATGGAGATTCATTACCAACATATATTCCCAACCTTCTTTGAGGTCCCATCTTTGTGCGTTGTGGTGGAGCAATAGGGACAAAAACTGCACATCCAAAAATTCTAAAATGGGAAATATTTGGCTCCTGACCAAAAGCCAATTGCATTGGGGAGAATTTATGATAACTTGTTGGCCTGATGCGTATAATTGTTGCTGCATGTAAAATTGCATGTCCCCAAGCTGAAATGGGAAGTTTTGTTCTCAAAAGCATTGGTCTAGCTATCAATTGGAGGCTCTTAATAAATGATTCTGCTAAACCATTTTGTGTATGAACATGAGCAACAGATTTTTCTATCTTTATTCCAGTTGCCATGCAATAATCATGGAAAGTTTGAGATGAAAACTCACTCGCATTATCAAGACGAATTGTCTTAATTGCATGGTCAGGAAACTGTGCTCTTAATCGAATTATCTGAGCAAGTAATCTAGCAAATGCTAAATTACGTGATGATAACAAGGATACATGTGACCATCTTGCAGATGCATCTATTAAAACCATGAAATATCTAAATGGTCCACATGGTAGATGAATAGGTTCACATATATCTCCTTGGATACGCTCTAGGAATGCAGGGGATTCAGCCCCGACCTTTGTCAGTGAAGGCCTTGTAATTAGCTTTCCTTGAGAACAAGCAGCACATGGGAAATCCTTAAATTGAAGAATATTCTGGCTCTTCAATGGATGTCCATGTGAATTTTCAATAATTCTTCGCATCATAGTTGACCCGGGATGGCCTAACCGGTCATGCCAAATGATAAATGTATTTTTATCAGTAAGCTTCTGGCTTACCATAACATTTGCCTCAATTGTACTAATACTTGTATAGTACAAACCAGAAGATAATGCAGGCAATTTTTCCAGCACACATTTCTCTCCATATCTATCGATTGTAATATGTAGATATTCTCCATTTTTCTCATGCATAGTCTCAATGTGATACCCATTTTGGCGGATATCTTTAAAGCTTAACAAATTTCTTTGAGACTTAGAGGAATATAAAGCATCATCAATCACAAATTTTGTCCCTTTAGGTAATATTATGATTGCTCTTCCGGAGCCTTCAATTAATTTTGTATTACCCGCTATAGTATTGATGCTTGCACTTCTTATTGTTAGATGAGAAAAATATCTTTTATCTTTAAGTATAGTGTGTGTTGTTGCACTGTCTATGAGGCATGTATCTTCATTCTTATGTCCAATGATTGAAACATCCATAATCTTCAAAAGAAAAGAAATGTATTAAAGCATAGTTGAAATACATAAAAAGTAATAATGAACTCATTACATATGAAGAAGAAATGAAAGCAAAGCATAAACTAGTGTGGAAAAACATAATTAAATATAAACTAAAACATTATTATTATTCTAGCTTCCAACCAAACTCATCTAATCATGATTCTCAAAGAAATCAGCCACATCAAAGTGTGTCATAGCATCAAGGCCATTAATATCATCTTGAAGTGTGACATCATCATTTTTATACGCCTCATTCTCATTTGGAAAAGCCAAATTTGCTTCCACATTATTCACACTCCTTTTAATGGAGGCTTGATAAAGTTTCGTTAAATGCTCAGGCGTACGACATAGGCATGACCAATGCCCTTTCATACCACATCGATAACATATAGTCTCAACAACTTTTGAAGGACTATGCTTGTCCTTTTTCTGCCCACCATTGTGGTTCTTCATTGGGTGGGTATTAGAATTATTATTACTTTTACCTCCATGATAATAATAATTACCACGTCCCTTGCCACGGCTTCGACCACGTCCACGCCCACGTCCACGACCACGAGCATGATAATTATGACGTATGCTCACATTCGCTTCAGGGAATGGAGCAGATCCAATGGGACGAATCTCATGATTTTTCATCAAGGGCTCATTATTTTGTTCCGCCACCAAAAGACATGATATTAATTCAGAGTACTTTTTAAAACATTTCTCTCGATATTGCTGCTGCAGGAGCATATTCGAGGCATGAAAAGTAGAAAAGGTTTTTTCTAACAAATCCGCATCAGTTATGTTCTCACCACATAATTTCAATTGAGAACTTATTTTAAAAACTGCGAAATTGTATTCACTGACAGTCTTAAAATCCTGTAGCCTCAAATGTATCCATTCATAACAGGCTCTGGGTAAAATCACCGTTTTTTGGTGATCAAATCTTTCCTTGTGATGTATTTATTGATATATATATATATAAGTGATAGTGATGTGAGTATAACTATAATAAAATGAATAAATAAAAAAAATGAAAGATAAATTGGGAGTGGGAGTGAAAGTAAATATAAGTTATAAGAACAATAAGTAAATAACAATAAAAATAAATAAATAGCAATAAATGGCAATAATAAGAATGATAAATACAAGAAATTATTAAAGATAAGTAATAATAAAATAAAAAATTAAAAGTCTCATGGCTTCAGGCCAGTGATGACAAATTAGAAATCTCATGGCTTCAGGCCAGTAATAACAAATTAGTATTATATGACTTCTGGCATATAATAAGACGAATATAGCTTCAGGCTATATTGTATGACATATGGCTTCTGGCCATATGATATCAAAATGATATGACTTCAGGTCATATGTTAAAATAACAACAATAATATAAATAACTGGTAAAGAAAATTAGAATGATATAATAGCAACAGCAATCTCCAATCCTAGCTATGGAATCCGGTGTTTTAAAACATCCGGTAAAAGAATTAACTAATTCCATATAGTGGATCACGGGATTATCCTAGATTGATCAAGAGTATATAAATTGAATATACAATAAGAGAAAGAAGACAAAATTGTTAAGGTAACTTTGAGATAAGTATACCTTTGTTAGAACTATCGTGCTGATAACGTATTATAAAATGAGAGAGTTTGAGAGTAGAAGAAGAGAAAGATAGAAGAAGAAATTGAGAGAGAGAAGTGTATTCTCTTGATCACTTGTGTGTGTACAAAGGCTTAGAACATTGTCCCTATTTATAGGGTCCAAGGCATTGATCACAAAGCTAAAGAGTTACAAGAGTATTAAGCACCTTAATGATACAATAGGGGGTTATAGGGAACACATACTTAAAACTATTAAAGTTGGGAGGTTAAAGGGCATAATGTCTTGAGTGGAATCTCATAAGTCACAAGAACATCCACACCACACATCTTATTCTATAACAATTTTATATTTTTCCTAATTTTATCACAATATATAAAATAATATATATGTATTAATCATTTTATATTTTTCCTAATTTTTTCCAAAAGTCACTTTTCTAACAGTTATCCAAACATAAATGCATTATACCAAAAGTCATTCTAAATCTAACATATCCAAACATAAATGTATTTTACCAAAATGCATTTTGGCCAAAACTCTTTATTCCAAAATGCATTTTGCTAAAAGTCATTCCCCAACGGTTTCCCAAACAAGCCCAATGTCCTCCATGGGGTGGTTAGTTTTCTCTGTGTTACTTTTTGTACCCAACGAAAATAAATATCTCACTAACGATTATTCCCCCACAAGAAGTCCATCTTACTATAAGACACTAGTCATCTCTACTAACGATAAATTTAAATCTTGATTTATCATATTGTGAGGGATTACCTTTAATGCTAAATTTAACCCATATCGGTGGGTTTCTGTAATTTTGTTGCCTATGGACATATATTCTTTAATTGATGGTAATTATATTTGAGGCATAATTAAGCATTAAATGTCACCTCTTCCATTGAAGATTCAAATCTTGTTTCATCGTGCTGTTTAAAAAAAATAAATGATATAATCAAGCATTAAATGTTCGAGTCCCTGCATTTATATTATCGATCAGCTTCCTTTCCATGCTTATGTTATGACCAAGCAATTAACATATTCATGTGCGATGAAGGTTGGGCATGAATGCATGACCGTGTTACCTTTTCATATGGTCGTATATATTTGTATCGTTTACTCGTTTTTGCTTTTATGCTTCTCTTTCTTCCTTTAATTACCCTGTGAAGCAATTCTGTGTTGATTTTCTACTGGGGGAAACGGAAAAATCTAGATGGTACCACACAATCAGGTTACTAGGATCTGGAGACAACATCTTATCTTTGGGTTTGTCTTCATCACAGCTTACATAAGATTCAGGATTTCATTTTGTTACTCATGCCTACCTCTCATTTGTTTTTTAATAATAAAATGTAGTATTAAAAGTTTCATAAGTATATATTCAATAAAATTCTTATCATTTGTTTAAAATAGAGAAAGGAGATTTATATTTTTAAAAAATTATAATATTTTCCTCAGATAATAGAGGATTTTATAACAAATTATTTTTAAAATAAACTTCTAAGGATATTTCCTTATTTAAAAATTAATCTTTGTTAAGTAGTTTAATTTTTTATAGAGTTGGTATATCTTTCTTTTATTATTTTTTAAATACGAACATGCTTTTCATTGAAATTAAAAGAATCACTTTCTTAAATCTAATCTAACTGTCAAGCGAATTTTTTTCGGTTTAAAAAAAATACTCATTTAATACTATGTGTATATACCTGCGTTTAAAAGTTATGTCTGAAAATATGGGGACAATGGTAATTTTATCTTTTAACTTATTATTCCCTTGTATTTTCATATTCTCAGTAATCCAACAAAATAAATTTATAACTATGCATAATCCTTTCTTAATGGTAAACCAAACAAAATCATATAAATATCATTTTATTCTAGTCCATTACGTTATATTACATTCCCTACTAGGCTAAAATTGAGTGAAGCAAACTGCAGGGGTAAAGAGCGTGCCGTTTATGGAAGAACCGGAACCGGGCATGAACAGTTTTACGTGAAAGATACCTCAACGAAACAAAAGGGAGTACAACAGTCATTAATACAGAGCCATCAAAATTAAAATACTGACAACAACAAAGAAAATAACATAACGACCTGAGAGCAGATATATAATGGGATATCAGAGTCCCTTTTTCTCGTGCTCGTTGTCCATCGCCCCAAAGAGCAGATGATGGGATATCAACTTTGGCAACTCCGATGTTTATGCTAACTTTGGTAGCCTTGATGAGACGCAAAGCGACCTTGACAAAACACCAAAAAGCTTGAACAACAACCACGTCAGATAACCACCCCTTCTTATTACTAGCCTGTGCCTTGGTCTCTTCTTTTCTGGCCATCTCCTCGCTCGCCGCCGTCGCTGTAAGCTTGTGAAGGTGAAGAGCAGACGGTTAGATATTTTCATTATACAATCATTACTTCATATTTATATTATATCAAGTGTGTTGTACAAAACGACGTTGCTATTTCATGAAATAGTCGACAGTGATGATTAGGGAAGAGATGAGAAGAGGATCGTGGAAAACAAACACCAAAAGTCGACTTTGTAGCAGCCATGAAGTTAAAAAAATTTAAATTCTTGAAGCTTAGATAAAGAGTTACCTTGCTCTTGGTGACAGAGTCCTTGCCATTATTGATGGCTGGGGAACACAGAGCTCCAGTAGCTTGCATCTGGTAAAGCCTCTCAACACCGTGGACGGTCTCTACAGAGACACGGACGAGACTCTCCTTCATCTTATGGTACCTCATCGGACTCTTCAACCAATCCTGGATCCAGTTCAGAACAATATGGAACCCGGCATTATCAGTAGAAGACGGGGGATCTGGCGACTGACCAATCTTCGCGTAAATCACTTCAGCTTTCAACCCCTCATGCATCAAGAGGATAGCGTCATCACCGGAGTCAACTATAAGATGGGGACTACCGCCGGTACCCCTGTCAAGCTCACACTCGACACACCACTGTACAAAACGACGACGACGACGACGAAATGGTCGACGGTGATGATTAGGGAAGAGATGAGAAGAGGATCGCGGAAAACAAACACCAAAAGTCGACTTTGTAGCTGCCATGAAGTTAACAAAATTTCAATTCTTGAAGCTTAGATAGAGAGTTACCTTGCTCTTGGTGACAGAGTCCTTGATCATGTACTCACGGCTACCGGCTGTTTTGTTGAGGACCAAGGCCATGGTCGACGGCTGCCAGAGAAGAAGAACTTTCGTGCTGTGGGAACAGAGGTGGATGAGTTTTGAGAGGCTTGGAGGAAGTGCAACTAAGTAAAGCGAGAAGCCCCTATATTTATACACAAATCCTGAAGCACCCTCACGCTGCTGCCTCGCCACCAACTCCAATCTCAATCTTCTTCATTCCACATTCTTTTCTCACATTTCCCTCGACCCTACCAAGGCATACATGTGGCTCTGTCCCTACCTGGTTGCCTTCATTAAATTTTTGTTGCTGCCTCAATCACCCTCACAACTCCAATCTCAATCTTCTTCATTCCACCTTCTTTTCTCATATTTCCCTCGACCCTACCTAGTCATATGTGTGGCTCTGTCCCTACCACGGTCTTCACTAAATTTTTGTTGCTGCCTCAATCACCCTAACAACTCCAATCTCAATCTTCTTCATTCCACTTTCTTTTCTCACATTCCCTCGACCCTACCAAGTCATATGTGTGGCTCTGTCCCTACCACGGCCTCACTAAATTTTTGTTGCTGCCTCAATAACCCTCACAACTCCAATCTCAATCTTCTTCATTCCACTTTCTTCTTTTCTCACAATATTTTTAAATCACCTTTATTATTTTTAAATATATTATTGCCTTTAAATTATTTTTTATTTTTATTTAATGTTCTCTAGATTATGGTTATGTCATTCTATGCTAATTAACCCCAACTATTACTATGGATCACATTTGAATTAGAAATTTTATTCAACAGCTATTGAAGGTGCGCCTTAAACATTCAATTCAGTGGTTAATAACAGCCCCTTAAACTTGCTCAGTATGAACATATACTGATTGCGCTATACATTCCATTCAGTGGTTAATAACAGCGCCTTACACTTGCTCAGTATGAACATACTGGTTGCATTATGATATAATTGGATTACTCACAACACAATAATGTTGGCGGTAGTACTTAATATAAAAGCTAGTTATTTTTTAAAAAAAAAATTAAAGAAGCTAAATAAATTACTTTAAAATATTTATATTTACGATTTTCTCCATATTAATTTACTTAATTTGTAAATCGATATATGTTCTAAAGATATAGTCAAATGAGTACTTTCAAATAATCTATTTAATTTTTTTAATCACACAACAAATTCAACAAACTTTTATATTGAAGATATGATAATATTAATTTTTTAAAGTAATGTTTGGTATCCCTATGAAAGATCATTGTATTCTAGAGATGTTCAAAGTAAGAAAATAGTGGACCCCTGTTCTGTCATACTGGTAAACCAAGCAGCAAGTTAATATATTTGGTATGTTCAGAGCAAGAGCTCTGAGAGACATACCCTCCCCAAATAATACCGTCCCTGGCCACGTCTAGCGTCAATTTCGATCTTCGCTATGATAAAAAAAAAATTAAAAAATAATTGGGTCGAAGGAAAAACAGAAGTGGGGGAGCTTGTTAACAACTTTTTCAAAAATCTTTTCACTGAGGAAGATTATAATAGGAAATGGATACAAACATACCATGGCTGGCCAAATGGTATGGATTCAAAGTGGGATCAGGTATTTGCAAAGTTGACGAATGAGGATATTAGGAGGGTAATGTTTTCGATTGGGTGCATGAAAGCACCAGGAGAGGATGGCTACCCGGCGATTTTCTTCCAGAAAAACTGGGCTGTGGTTGGGCCTAGTGTGTGCCATGCAGTGAAACAGATGTGGAGTAATAGAGGTAACTTGAGTGAGGTTAATAAAACCCTTATCACTCTTATACCTAAGGTAGATTGCCCGGAGAAAGTTACTCAACTACGACCCATCTCTTTATGTAATGTGGTGTACAAATGTCTATCTAAGATTATTGTGCAGAGACTAAAAGTTTTCATGTCAGAATTGGTATCCCCTTTTCAGGTTAGCTTTGTGCCAGGAAGAGTGATCCATGATAATATTATCATAGTGAATGAATTAATCCACTCTATGAGGAGAAAGAAGGGAAAGAAGGGCTATATGGCTATCAAAGTGGATTTAGAGAAAGCCTATGACCGAATTAGTTGGGAGTTCATGGAGAAAGTATTGAAAGAGTTGAAATGTTCTGATATAGGCATACAACTAATGATGGGCTGTATTAAGACTTCATCAACGCAAATTCTGTGGCACGAAGAAAAGATGGATGAAATCAAGCCGACTAGAGGATTGAGACAAGGGGATCCGCTGTCCCCATACCTGTTTGTGCTTGGGATGGAGAAACTCACACATATAATCCTTGATAGAGTGAGAGAGAAAAAGTGGAGAGGCATGAGAGCTGGGCGCAGAGGCCCCATCATCTCTCATATGATGTTTGCGGATGATCTTGTTTTATTTGTGGAAGCTAACGTTAATCAAATTGATTTAATTGTGCAGTGTTTACAGGAGTTCGGTGACATGTCAGGACATAAAGTTAGTTTGGAGAAAACTTATATTTATTTCTCTCCGAATGTGTCGTCAATGGCCAAGAAGGAAATCTGCAACCGAAGCCAATTCAAACTTGCTGAGGATTTGGGGAGATACCTAGGAGCAAATATATCATTTCCCATAAGCCACAAGGAGAAATATAAGATGGTTACAGAACGTGTGAGGAAGAGGCTGAACGGATGGAAAGCCTCAACCCTTTCTTTAGCAAGACGGATGACGTTGATTAAGTCGGTTACATCATCAATGGTCAACTTTCCAATGCAGCATGATCGAATCCCCCAGGGGACTGTTGCTGAACTTGAACAATTACAGCGTAACTTTCTCTGGGGTAAGCAGAATGGACAGAGGAAATGGCATGCTGTTGGCTGGGACAAGATTTGCAAACCGAAAGAAGCAGGTGGAGTTGGAATAAAATCCCTCCAATGTATGAATGAAGCTTTCCTCCTCAAGTTACTGTGGAGATTTCATCATAACCCAAGAGACCTGTGGGTTCAAGTGTTGCAAGGGAAATATAATCAAGGAAATGTGGATCCCAATCAACTAATGTCTAAGCAAGGAGACTCAAGATTGTGGAGGCAGCTGAGTAAAATGATGGAGCAATTTTGTATGAATGTGGAGGAAAATGCAAATGGTATATCCAAGTGGAAACTAACGAGAAATGGGCAATTCACAATAGCAAGTGCATATGATTGGTTAAAAGGGAATAGGAATAGTGAATGAGGTGGAATATGGAGACTACTTTGGAAACTGAAAGTGCCCGAACGAGTTCGTGTTTTTATGTGGCTGGTTTTGAATAAGAAAATTCTTACAAGATCCACATCAAGCAAGTGGGATAATGGGACTG